>OU342746.1:428197412-428504094 GCA_910589775.1 Avena eriantha
TCTTCATCATCGGGCCAATCTTTAATAGAAGAGGATTTACCCGTGGGTCGCTTTGTGGCGTCGGTCATCGGGAGGAACATCTCCTGGTCCGGCTCTTCCTCATCTGGAGTCTCCCAGTCTGGCGCCCACTTAAGGGTCAGATCGGTGCCGTCCTCAAGGGTCTGCTGAAGAAATTGCTGAGGAAAAGAATGAACAAAAGAGTCAAAAATGCAACAATAACCGACATGTAATTAGTCCGGGGTAAGTTCGCAACATGAAGCTTACCGCGAGAAATTCGGTTGCGCACGAAAGTGATCATAGCATCCTCGTTGCGCAGTCCGAGCTCCTTCAGCTCCGCGAACCTCTTGTTGACCTGATTGGCCAAGGCCGTGGGCTTCTTGGGGATGACGTCCCACAGTTCCGGGTTAGGTGGACCCGGAGTATAGGGAAGCAGCCAGATCAAGTCTTCAGTGCCCGTATTCCGGACATAAAAGAAGGTCCGGGCCCACCCTTTGCAGGAGTCTAGCCCGGTGACCTGAGGGAAAACGGAAAGCCTCCGGGGTGAGATGGACGCAGCTCCGAATTGAGTGAGCTGCTTGTCCTCCGGATCGAGTTTGATGTTTGGGATGACGTTACGACGAAGGCCGAAAAACCGGATCCACAGCTCCTTCGTGGGCCACAGACCGGCGTAGCCTTCGATCGTAGAAGCAAAGGCGGAAAGAGAAGTGATGGCATTGGCAGGAAGATGGTGCGGCTGGAGTTGGTAGGTACTAAGCCAATCCCGGAAAAAGTCGCTCACCGGCAAGCCGAACCCCCCGTTGGAAGTGGGACAAGAACACGATGAACTCACCCGGATTGGGTGAGGGGGCCAGTTCGGCGGAGGGGAGACGAGCGGCGACACCAGCGGGGATGCGTCTGGTCCGGTAGAGCCAATCGAGGTCGTCTTGGAAGACCCAAGACCCGGCCCACGCACCACGGCCCGCCGCCGCGGAGTCCTCCTCCATCTCCTGCTCAGTGACAATGAGCTCCTCCTCCATCATCTGGTCTTCGCTGCCCTCGCTGGCGCTAGCGGCGGCGGGGGCAGAGGCCTGGATTGGCGAGGACCCATGGCGAGGGAGTTGTGTAGTGGTGGCTGCGATGCAGAGATGTGAGGGAAAAGTACGGCGACGACGCTGCTATTTGGGAGCACTGGCGTCGGCGCGGTCGCGAGAAAGACGAAGGAGAAGAGCAACGAGCAGAGGGGCGCGGAAGGGAAAAAATCCTAAGGGGTGCGCCCCTCCGCTATTTAACCACTCCCTCTCAAGGGGTGAGTGGGATCGCATCCTGCAGATCTACCACACGCAGTGGCCGTGTATCACCTGCCTCGGCCAATCAGTGGGGAGCAACACGGAGGGCCACATGGCGGAGATGATCCCATGACGTGACGCAGTGATGCGGTAAACGAGGAGGCAGGCGTGACGTGACCTGCGCACAGTGATAACTGACAATTACTACGGCGGTTACTGTGCTGGCCCTTAAAATAAGGCGACATAATGATTACCCTTCACATGGGATGGCGTACGAGAGAAGGAAACAAGACCCGGATGGAACCGTGGTAACCCGGCCAGCAAGTGAAAACTTGGAATATGTAGAGGGAAAGTAAAACCATGAGGTCCGAATTAAACTGGTAACCCGGCCAACAAGTGAAAACTTGGAATGTGCGAAGGGAACGTAAATCCACATAATCCAGGATAAAGAGGTGACTCGGCAATAACGACCAGAGCTCAAAATTGAACCTGATGTGGCCTTAGCGGCCAAGGCGGCTAAGACCGCACCAGCTTCGGGGACTAATGTTGGGGGGATACCCCCGGGTAGGGTCACGCCGGGGTATAAAGGCCGAGTTAGCCGAGGTTCGGCAAGGTCAAAGCGGATGCTGGCCGGGTCACCTCAAAGCAGGCCGAATCACGGGGTAACCCGGACCAGGGGGCGTTCGCCTAACTAAGTCTCAACCGACTTAAGCAGTAAGTCGGAAGTGCTTGTTTTACTTGTATGCAGGAACAGGTGTGGCCGGATCAACTAGGATCCGGGTCACGTCTAGCTTCTAGGAGAAGGAAGGAATCTCGCTGGTCAAAAGAAGCCCCGGTACGCACTACCTGAGCGAAGCAAGCAAGGGCAGGACCACCGGGGCGTGGCCGACAAGGGTGACGACGCCCATGTCGGCTGACGCGGGGGAAAAGCACCCCGGTCGGCTTACCACTTTGGGAGAAGGCATATTCTTAGGAATATGCCTCGACGTATGCCCTAGGCAGAGACCGAGCTCCCTCTATATAAGGGGGGCTAGGGTTTCAGGAGAAGTGGTTCCGCTATTCTGATTTGGCGAAGGTTTTAGAGGTGACCTGTGGGTGAGAGTAAGAGAGCTCCTTCTTCCTCTTCTCACCAATACAGCTCTAGGAGCACTTGTAATCTTGGAAGCAAAGCAATACAAACAACTGTGTGGAGAATCACTTCACTATCCCTCCCTGGATTCCCCTAGCGTGTATTAGTCCCCACCTTTAGCCTATCCATGGCATCTGCCGTGACACCACCACGACAATCGTCAATCTCGAGGCGCGTCAGTTTAGCAGTGGGGTCGTAGAAGTCGTGGCATGTCTTGGCTTCCCTTGCAGGTCGAAACAACACGGCCCACAAGCGATTAATGTGCCACCCCTCATCGACGCCCCTGTTATCCCTGCAGCAGGTCTCGATGAGCCACCACCGCGTCTCCTCGCTAAACGTCGCCCACCTCTCGCTGGTGATCCACCAAGAGTCGCTTCGGGGTAGGACCAGCACTCGCGTACCCGATGACAGGGCCTGGTCTACCTGCATCGACGACGACATTATCATTGGAGGATCGCTATGGTTTGTTTCCATTTTTTTGAAATGTGGTTTCTGTTTTTGTTTAGGAGGGAGGATCTGAATTTTCAGGACATTGATACTCTTGAACCTATCTTTACTTAGCATATCATTGAGCTACACAGTTCTCTGGATATTAAGTTACAGAAAAAGTTGTAACTTGGCGGATCCTTCTTACTATTCATTCGGTGCTTTGTTATTTTTGCCTAAACTACATAATTTCAAGTTTCGGTATGCCAAAAAATACATACATACATGTGACCTCTACATGCAAACAATTATTTTGAATTTTCTAGTTAGTACAGTATACTTTGTTTTTCGATTTTTGGAGGGAGGCAGGACCAAAAGTGGACATAGCCCACTACCTATTATCGGAGTATCTAGGAATAGATGGAATAGGAAGAGTGATTCCGGAACGAACAAGAAGTTACAAAGTTACTAGTAGTAGAAAAGATTGAAACGGACATAAAAACATGTATTGATGTACCAGATCGGGTGTGGTCTCTGTTTCTAAACGAAAACCGACTCGGAAGTCGGAAAACACGGCGCGAGACCAGACCCGGCCCAGGACAGCGTGCACCGGTCCGTGCCCACAACACCGCGGGCCCCGTATCTAACGCTACACAACCGGCCCACTGCCATAAATGCAAACCATTGGGCAGTTGACCCGAATTGATGCCCTCAAAGCGTATGCCCCACCAGCCGGTGTCACAAAGGCCATTGATGCGGGCCTGGAAGCAGACACCGTGGGCTCCACGGGTTGGGCCCATCTGTCGGCAGGAGAGACGCGTGGGCTTGCGCGCCGGGGTGGACGGGAGCCAGTAAAGGCTACCGGTCCCACAGCGGCATTTCGAAACATTTTTCTCTGTGTCCCATCACCGGTCACCCTCTCCGCTCCGAGCCGTTTCAAAATGATCCACCCACGCACGCGATGAACATGCTCGGGGTAACGTCACGGGAGGTGACCGGACACGGGGCGAAGTCCAGAAGCACAAAACGCCTAGCTGGGGGCGTGCGCGTGCCGTTTTGCTTTGCTCGCCGTTTCGCGTGCAAGCGTTTTCGAAAAGTTGTTTTCATCGCAGCCTCTCGGCTCTCAGCCCACCACCAAGGCACCAACACGAGCTCGACCGAGGCCGCGAGGAGATGGCGGCGGCGGCGGTGGCGAGCATCGGGCTGATGGACAGCGCCTACTTCGTGGGGAGGGGGGAGATCCTCAGCTGGATCAATGCCACGCTCCAGCTCTCCCTCGGCAAGGTCGAGGAGGTCAGACCCCCCGCACTCTATTCCCCATTCCCTCCCCCGCCTCTGCCTCCGCGTCTCTCAGTGCTAGATTGGGTTTGCGTCGGCCCGCGTGTGGCGAATTCGTGACCGTAGGTGGTGCGGTGATGCTTGGTTGGAGATTTCCGCGCTGATTTTGGGGGCTCTATTTCTGTCTCGCTGCAGGCGGCGTCGGGGGCGGTGCAGTGCCAGCTGCTGGACATGGTTCACCCCGGAGTGGTGCCGATGCACAAGGTTAACTAGCACGATTTCCGATGCGTCCCCCGTTCGTTCTAGAGTGCCTTCTTAACCGACCGCGATGCTGATTTTGGGGTGGTGTTCCGCAGGTGAATTTCGATGCCAAGACGGAGTACGACATGATCCAGAACTACAAGGTCCTGCAGGATGTGTTCAACAAGCTGCGGATCAACAAGGTAGCCGGTTCTCGCCCCTTTGCCGTTCTGCCCTCCTGTTCCACGGATTTTTGGTCATGATTTTGCCTTGCGCTTTGCCATCATGTGGGAGTACGGTCTGTAGATATATCTGTTCATGATGGTAGCATAAGGTAATGGCCAAATAACCATTCGATAATAATGTGCTAAGTCTGTCATGCACTACTCAAGTTATGCACATTGTTGTGCACAGTGAGGACTGAGGAGGGATGGGAATGAAATTAAGAGATGTGGTTTTGTGGCCAAATAACCATTTGATGATGGACTAAGTCCGTTATGCACTACTGAAGTTATGCACATTGTTGTGAGCAGTGAGGAGTGAGGAGAGATGGGAATGCAATTAAGAGATGTGATTTTCTGTATTGAAGGCTATAGCGCCTAATTTGGTTGGTCCAAGGAGGGGTTCAATGCAAAGTAGGTTCACTTAGGAGGGATGGAAATGAAATTAAGAGATGTTTTTCTGTGTCTGAAAGGCTCTAGTGTGCAATTTGTTGGGTGCAAAGTAGGTTCATGCTAGCATATGATGGCACATCACAAGCCAGAGTTTGGTGTTCTGTGTCTGTCTATGCTCAGGACTTGACACAGGATCAGGTAAGGCTAGATAGAGTGGTGGGTGTTGTTTGTATGGTTAGTTTCGTATGTCACAAGAAGCGGGAGTTCTCAATTTTCACTGTTCTTTCTATATTCGAATTCCCACAAAACAAGGATTAGAGTTGTGCCATGTGAATGTTTGCTGATTTTGTGGCCTGTCTTTTGTCCAACGGAGCTAATGGTGCTTTATGTCTGTCCTTCAGCTTCCGTTCTTATTGTTCTGCATAATGTGTAGTAATGAATGGATAAAAGTTCAGTGTAGTCCTAATTAATGAGTGTATGATCGTTGCAGAATATTGAGGTCAACAAACTTGTTAAAGGGCGGCCATTGGACAACTTGGAGTTTCTGCAATGGTTGAAAAGATACTGTGATGCTGTCAATGGCGGAATCATGAATGAGTATGTTCTAAATCCAAAGAAAACTGTAGTTCATCACTGACCCTTGATTTGATAACACTATTTCTTGTTTTAGGAACTACAATCCTGCAGAAAGAAGGTCTAAGGGTTGCAAAGAGCGTAACCACAAGGGTCCCAACAAGTCATCCAAATCACTTCAAGCCAACAGACTGTCTAGTGCTAATTCAGCAGATGGAGGTACCCTGAATTCTAATATTAGTGTTGGTACTTGTCGATAAATAAATAACATCTTAACTTGTATTATTTTAGTATGTACAGTATAAGATCAGTTCTGCACTATTACGAATAATTAAGTCGTGTTCCTCGATAAATACAAATCAACACAGAGTCTCAATTTAAGTTGGTGGCATCACTTTTTAGTTTTTGCTCACTGTTATTCTGAAATCAATAAAAGCGCTCAGCACGCCTACTTATTTCGTATGACGTTAAATAACTCTATGCTAATCCAATAATGCAGCTCCCACAACTGAAAAAGTTTGTATTAGCACTGTTACCGAAGAGCGTTACATGGAGCAGATTCAACAATTATCTGAGAAGGTAGGTAGCGAATTACTTTGAATTGTTGTCTCATTTTTATGGCCTCATTTACTGTGTGTGTGTGGAAAATTCCAGCTATCTATCCTATAGACGGTTACATGAGTATTCAACTCCAGCGTTACTCCAGAACACACTGTTCTACCTCTCAAAAAAAAAAAAAACACATTGTTCTATAGTTTGTACTGATAGCCCTGACCTTGAGTCTAGATTCTGATCATTCTTCCGGTGAAACATGTGGAGTTCCTGTTTTGCAGCTATGAATCTGCGCAAGTTGTATCCTTGTGTTGATGTTTATACTGTCCTACTGGAATGCAGATTGTGGACCTGAAGGTTTCTGTGGACAGCACTGAGAAAGAAAGAGACTTCTACTTCTCAAAGTTGCGTGACATTGAGATATTATGTCAGAGACCCGAGTTGGAGCATCTACCAGTAAGATGAATATCTTTTGGACATCTGACAGTTCTGTATTTATTTGTTTATTGTACTCATCTGCACGAAGGTCAATAGTTTCTGAATTCCTATTAATTTGACCAAGAAGCCTCTCAGTGACCCCCCAATTCCATATGGCGTGGTTAAATCCTAATCAATGGCACACAGCATTATGTCTCTATGAAAAGCAACATGCTCCCCTGCATCATGCCATTCATTGGCACTTCAATTACAGTACCAAAGATAGTCTTCTACCATGTTGGTCTTCCAAATAGTTCTCACGACTTGAACAACAACATAATAATTTACTACTGCATTGACATGGTATTGTGTGGTTCCTGTCTTATGTTCATGACTATTATCTGATTTGCCTTTCACATCTAATATCGAAACTGAACCTTTGGACGTGAACAACCTGGTACACTTGAGTGTCTAGTGTCTTTGGTACTGGAAGTTCGTACTGGTACGTGAACAACCTGGTTTTACTTTTAACATTTTTTTATTTATAGATGACAAAAGGGATAAGGAAGATACTCTACGCGGCTGATGCAAAGGATTCATCATTATCTGAGGCTAATGAAATAATCACCAGGTCACCAGGCATGTTCTCAGATGAAGCAGAGTGTCAAGCGACACCAAATGCATCATACACCTGAAGCTATAGTGGGGAATTTTGTGGTTCTCCTACTGTCAACATGAGTAGCTCGAGATGTGTAAATTAGCACTAGTAAATAACTTTGACACGGGCAAACTGCTTGTGGCAGTCGCCTGCAACTCCCTCTACCTGTTGCGCTGTTGCGTACTGAAAGACAATTTCCCTCTGAGAACACACGACTTGTGATGCATTCTTGGATAAATTCTCACCCTGTCCCAGAACCGCAAAGATTTGTTACTAGTACATTATGTTTTGACAGCTCTTTACTTGTTTTTGTGCTCTGTGCGCTAGTGAGAATCAACGATCTCTTTTTGGGCATCAGTGCTTCACAGTTTCCTGAGATGTATAGTGATCAAATGGCTTACTGAAACTGTCATGACAGCGAGTTAGAAAGTTGCTCACTTCTGTTTGGTCTAATAAAATTCTGCGATTGATATGTTTGCACGAGACACTGCCAATCAGGAGAATTGACTTCCATTCATTAAAAAAGTTATGGTGGGAACGCCACTTTCTGGACCAACTCACTTAACAAACATGAAAATGTTTCGAAACAAACAACTTTCCCTACCTTGACAAAAACACGAGTCACACATGCAGTGGCAATTGATAAAATTCAAAACATGACATCCACTCGTGGAAGAATAAGTACCAGCCTCCTGTATTTCCAGCATTCCAAAGTATGGATCTTGCATACGAGCATAGGAGATGCCAAAAGGAGGAGAGGGAGGGAGGTGGCATGCCATAAATTTAGTTAATATATATGCAAAATAATATCTTCCGTGTCAACTCAAATGGATAAGAACTGGTACGGAGAGGCGAGAGCAGCTCTCAAGGCGGCGCCTAACCCGTCTGGGGTTCCCTTCCTCCGCCGGCGACGCCACCGGTCTTTTCCGTCTCCGGTGCCCTTAGGGCCTTGGAGGCGTGGCAGACCACAACCTCTCGCCGGCGAAAGGTCTTCATGTTTTGTTTAAACTGTTTTTAGTGTCTTCTTCATGATGTTGAGGCGGCGGCTACGTCCTGAAGTCAGAATAAGATCCTCTCGTTCCTACCCTCGCTCCGTTGGTGCGTCTAGCATCAATAGAGGGCGCGTGGAGTCGTGTGTCCGATGGATATCTTGGGATCCTGTCATTTTTTGTATTCGTTGGTGTGATTTGAGGCCAGTCTCTTTCGATCTACGTCTGTTATCTTCGTCGATGGTTGTTGCTCTGGTGCGCTGGTCCTTTGGGGTCTTCGCACGAGGATTTCCCGTTCGTCTACTACAACAACCTCTACTACGACAAGCTTTGCCCGGCTCCGGTGATGGAGGGGTAAGGACGGCGGCGCGCCGTCGGCTCGTGCTAGTGTATGTAGTCGTCGCTAGGTGGTCCAATGACATATTCGTAATTTTTATTACTTTTGGGACTCTTTGTACTAATGTTGATGATTATTAATAGATCGGTGGAATTTCGCAAAAAACATATATGTAAAATATTGGCAATGCATTATGCCAAGATATTGCACTTCTGCAGGTTTACTTTCCGAAACCGCCTAGTATAAAGCCACTTTTGAGTTTTGACATTTCTTGTTTACCAAAATTACTATTTTCCGATTTTGGTTCAATTTACTTTAGGCCAACCATATCATCTAACATGGATAGTATATGGGAGGCTAGAAGCGTTTTCATACAAGACAAGTATGAGATGATCAAAACATATCAATGTCTCTCGCCAAAGAGGACCAGACATCTGTCACCCATGTGGAGGTTTGAGGTAATATGTGTATATTTATATGAGTATGAGATGGCCGGATCTTGTTCTTCAGTGCCACTGAGAAAATATGAAACATACCACTCAATGACATACCCACTCTTAGACAAGTCATACACAAACTTAATACATGTCACTACAATAATAATGAAGCTGGCCGAGGTAGATGATACCTTTAATATAGTAGCTATGAATGCGAGTGCTCCGGTGAGATCGCGAGTTGGAAGACACATATAGCGAGTAGGAAGATGTAGATGGTGTGGAATGGTAGTAGGTATAGGATAATGATAAACCCTTGGGGAAAAGACTTAGTAAATCCTTGGATGTCTCCTTAGCATCACTAGCCCATGGAGGAACGACACATAGCTACAAACTAGTTGTCGGAAAGTGACACCCCTCCTCCTCTCTCCTCCCCTCTCCTCTTTCAGAGTCGACTACCTCCCCCCTCCTCAGCACCCTTGCTCCCCTGTTGGTGTTGTCGTTTGGCGTGGATATGGGTGGTTGAGGCGGGTTGTACAGAGTAAAGTTAGGGTTTACGGTGGTCTACCGGTAGTTTGGAGTAGGGCACAATCGCTTTTAGCTAGACCTGGTGCAACGTGAGGTTGTACTCCGATGGCTGGAGATGTCACCGGGCATTTAGAGCTCAGGGATCTCTATTAATAGGGCCAAGCTTAGATATTGCTGCCACCCTTTGATCTGGCATGTTGATCTACTACGGTTTCTTATTCTAGCCAGCAGTGGAGGTGAGGGGGAGGAGAAGAATAGCATGGACACCGACTGATCAAGAGGACGTATTCCGCTCTAGAGCATTAGCACTATGCTAGGAAGTCATCGATAGGGCTCTTCGGTGTGCTCCCAATGTGGAAGATGACATAGTTTTCTATCGAGGCGACCCTCCTCTGTAATAAGCATGGACATCTCCTATGTTGTGGCCTTGTTTCTCTACTTCTCCTCTTGGCTGATCTCAATGGAGAGGGGGGAGGAGGGAGTTGTATTGCTACAGTCATGTGGAGATTTTGCAGGGAACTAGTGGAGTCTGCGACTACTGCAGTAGTTCCAAAGTGACTACGTATTTGAGCCCACACTATCTCCAGCCATGAGGATGGCCCTGTTGTGCTCGAGCGTGATGGAAACTCGAGTTTCTTCTTCCTCCTTAGGTGGAGGATCTTCTTTGATCTCGGCATGTCAGTGGACGCCAGTGCTTCCCCAAGTGGTTCTGTCCTCGATGGAGGTAGGGCGGCCGCGTCTGGAGGTCATCTCTCATCGCCGATGATCTTGGACTTGGTCGCATTTCCTCTATTTTCTATAGGGTGTTGGTTGTAAAGAAGAAGTACTGTGTTGTAATTTATATTTTTCTTGTGTCCTTTCTATAATTATACGCTCACCGCCAATATAATGTAGATTCTAGGTCCTTGGAGACCATTTCCTATTCAAAAAAAATGTAGATTCTAGGTCCTTGAGACCATTTCCTATTCAAAAAAAGGTTGCTGGTTAGCAATGAATCTCTATCTTCATCTTATGAACCCTTTCAATCATGCATCCATTGATTTTTAAACTCTCATGGTTTCTCTTGGAACTCTTGGACAATAGATCAAAATATGTCACATACTAGTTAATTAATAAGACTAATTTTACACATTTTCTTTATTTTCTTTCTATTTACATTAGTTTTCTATATATCAAAACTATTTTATTATTTAAAGTTTAAAACTATTCAGTATAAGGTTGACATCCAACCCACATAGACTTCTATATGTAACAATCTACTACCGACAAGAGATTCATTGTGAGTAGGAAAACCTACACGGTCAATAAAAGCTGAAATGGGCTATATGTTTTGGAAGTAAACCACCGTGGTTTAACAAAAGATATATATAGTTGGTAAATATGCATTCAGTTTTAATCAAAATTTTGTCACAAGTGAATAGACATAATCTGTGGAGATTGCTAACGAAAATGGTGCCATTATGAGAGGTTTTTAATTCGGCCCGAAAGTTGAGACACCAAGGCATAGCGGAGCCCGAGTTGCTTGTAATCACCGTGATTCGAAAAGTCGAGGGGCAATTGCCGAGAGGGGTATTTTGAGTGAATGGTGGAGAAACCAATAATTTTCAAATTGCCCCCGTTATATCAGGATATTCCGTTACACTAGTTCCTATTGTGCCCCTTCTTAGCCACGCTACATGTGTCGTAGGGGCAAATCTATTTCTGTACTTTCCTCGCTCCTGACACTGAATCTGGCTGCGGTGGTGGAGGTCCTTTTTCTACCTTCCCCGACACTGAATCCGGCGGCGGCAGAGGTCCTTTTTTCTCCCTCCCCTGACACTGAATCCGGCAGAGGTGGCGGCCCATCATGTCTTGCAAGGCGAAGCTGGTAGCTACATCGGCAATTGATTCGGGTCCGTTGGAGCCAAAGTCTCGAGCTTAATGCGAAGAAGCGACGAGGTCTTCAACCCCGGTTAGCGAGGAGGTCAGCCAGAAGTCTGCTACCAAGGTATCTACGAGCAGCGGGTTGAAGAGAAAAGCAAGGCCAGAGGTGGATTGTTCGGCGATGGTTGATGGCTCTGAAATATATCCATCCACGTCCACATTTAAACTGGATGTTATTCATATTTTTGATGAAATATCTCTCTAAACCCTGCCACTAATGCCTAATAATCAAAGGGGTATGCAATCCTTTCTTTCTATTTTTTCCTGCGTAGATAATGACGTTTGATGATGGGAATCACTGCATTAAAGTCAAAGATACGAGATTTCCAATAACCATAAGAAACCATGAGTCGTGGGTCGGAGGCAGACACTTTAATGACCAACTATACGACCGGAATAAAATTCCAGCCATATAGTTCCGGCCGTATAGTTGCCATTCATGCCGCTAGGTCAAACAGAACAACTTTCGTGAAGGGACCCATATATAAAGAGGCCTCGGGCGACGAGAAAAGGACGCTCGCAGAAAATCATCATCCACCTCCAGATCTCCATCCACAACACCGACGAGCCGCCGGAGAAATAGACTTAGATCTAATCTCTCCACCACCATAGCCATATTCCACCACTTGTAATAGTAGATATCTTCTTTGATTGGCGATATTGTAAGACTATTTGCTATCAATCTCATGATTTCCACTACAATGTTTATGATCTTTGATCTCATCTCTATGTGTGAGTAATTCTCCTTGGGCTAAGGACTTCGGCCTAGCCATGTAGCTTTTTGTTCATGTTATTTATCATAGATGGGATCATGTATTAGTTTGTATGACATGATGATTATTGTATCCTCTCTTGTCTCAATCTAAGGACTTTTCAGGTACCCAAGACCCCGAGGATTGAGCCAGGTATAGGGAGTATGAGTAATGACTAATCTGCAGGTTGGGAACCCTAGTGATAAAAGGGGTAGTACGGCTGTATGTGAGGGATTTACTTGGGATTAACGGTGACATCACTATGCATATCATTAGTTCTCTTTCTTCTATGGATGAGACTAGTAGGTTATTGCTATAAGAGATTGCAGAGGCAATAGCAATTATGGATGCACTGCCCACATATAATTTATTTTGCTCTAACAATTACATGCATACTTTATTTCTATCTTTTATTCCCATCAGATGTTTTGCACAGCTACAGGTGAAACCGAACGCCCTAGTCCCTCTTTATCCATCGTCGACAACAACAAAAAGACGCAAACTCTTAGTCCGGTAAAAACACAAAAGGAATTCTAAAACTCCCGAAGGTCCGTTAAAGTAACTTCACTACACATCTGCTTTCCGAGAATTCGATAAACCTAGGTCTATGATACGTCCATTTTGCATCACTATTCTATGTCATAATTCACTGTTATTCATTGATATATTTCATATTAAGAGATGATACTTATGTTATTTCATCTATTTTTGCATGGTTGATGACTTTTGGAGCATGGACCGCTGCAGTCAGGATTCTGATGGAAAAGCTGCTGGTTGGAGGCAAAATTCGCGAAGATCAGAAAATCTGGGAAAATATATGGAAAATCCTATTTTTCCAGAAGACGAAGGCTGCCAGAAGAGGGAGTGGAGATGGGCCACAGGGGGCCCACACCACCCCCTGGCGCGGGCCACCCTAGGCCGCGCCACCAGGTGGTGTGGCCGCCCTGGCCCACCTCTGGCTCTCCCCTCTGGTGTATATATTCCTCCTGAAACCCTAAAACTTGGGGGGGGGGGAGGGTGACCACAGAAAGATTCCGCCGCCTCTGCGGGGTGGAAAACACTGAGAGAGAAAGATCTCTCCGGCAGACAGATTTCTATCGGGGGAATTCCTTCCTAGAGAGGGGAGATCGTCGCCATCAACACCACCATTAAGCTGGACTTCATCCGGATTAGCATCATCATCATCACCACCATCATCACCATCTCCATATTGCTGTAACAATTGCGTTGAATCTTGCATAGTTCATAGGAGAAACTTTCCCGGTGTTGATAACTCTTTGTAGTTGATGCTATTGAGTGAACCATTGAATTATTGTTTAGTTTCAGATTGTTATACATCATTATTCCATCTCTGATTATGATCCATATGATGTCTTGTGAGTAGTTCGTTTTGTCCTTGAGGACATGGGAGAAGTCATGTTGTTAGTAGTGGAATTGTGTTGAGAAAGATTCAATAGTTTGATATTTAAGTTGTGGTGTACTTCTTCTAGTGGTGTCATGTGAACGTCGACTACATGACACTTCACCTATATGGGCCTAGGGGAATGCATTGTGTATTTGGCTACTAATCGTAGGGGTTGCCGGAGTGATAGAAACCTGAACTGCCGTTAGGAAACCATTGCACAAGGGACGTAAGGGTCTTAGAGTTTAAAGCTGTGGTTAGGTTTCTACCTTAATTACTTTCTTGTACTTACGGATGTTTGCAAGGGGTATAATCACAAGTATGTATTAGTCCTAGGAAGGTCGGTACATTAGCACAGGTTCACCCACACAACACTTAGCAAGCTAAAGAAGATTAATCAACTATATGAAGCGAAAGCACTGGACAGTCTTCCCATGTGTCCTCGAGAACGTTTGGTCATCTTAAGTAATACAATCGGCTTGTCCTTTGCTGCATAAAGGATTGGGCCACTTGCTGCATTTATTCTTATTGTCTTTCGTTTACTCATACTTTGTTTACTTGCTTTATTGAAAACCCCTAAAAATCCGTTTGCTAAGTATTTGCAGAGAATTCCTGATCCATACCAGTAGCTAGCACCTTCTGCTCCTTGTTGGGTTCGACACTCTTACTTATCGAAAATACTGCAATACACCCCCTATACTTGTGGGTCATCAGTCTACTAGGGAAAAAGAAGCTATACTATATCCGTAATCCGGATCGAAGGTATCAACCCTTTTTCTAGTGCTGTTGCCGGGGAAGCAATAACTACCCTGGTGAGGTTAGTAGGAACCTTTTGCTGGTTTTAATTCTTGTTTTTAATTTTTAGTTTGCTTTCAGTATTTATTTGAAAAACCAAAAACTTAGTTAGTCTTTAAATTCTTGATTTTATTATTATAAATATTTATTTAAGAAAACCCAAAAACATAGAAACTATGGCTGAAAAGAAGCTTGGGGAGTTTGCTACTCCCAATAATGATTCTTTGTGTACTCCTATTACTCAGCCAGCAATTGTTGCTGATGAATATGAAATTAATCCCCATTATTTAAGTTTGGTTCAATATAATCAATTTGGAGGCTCTGCTATTAAGGACGCAGGTATGCACTTGAATACTTTCACTGAAATATGTGATATGATGCGCATAAAAGATGTTGACCCCGATGCGGTCAAATTGCGTTTATTTCCTTTCTCTCTTAGAGGAAGAGCAAAAGAATGGTTGCTAGGTTTGCCTAAAAATACTATTACATCATGGGTGGGATGTACTTCTTTATTTATGACAAAAATTTCCCACCTGCAAAAACTATGCAACTAAGATCTAATATTCCTGGTTTTAGACAGGAAGAGCGTGAGCCACTAGCGCTTGCATGAGAGAGGATGAAAGAATGCTTAAGAAACTGTCCCAGCCATGGGATGAAAGATTGGTTAATCCTCTATTTATTTTATAATGATCTTAATCCTGTGTCTAAGTCTATGCTTGATACTGCAGCTGGAGGAACATTTATGGGTAAACATATTACCGAAGCGAAGCAGCTGCTAGACAATATGCAAGACAACCATTCCCAATGGCATGTGGAAAGATCAAACACGAAGAAGGTGAACTCCGTCTCACCACAAGAAAATGAAGAACTCAATGCTAAGCTGGATGAGCTCATATTAGCCGTAAAAGGTAAGGAAATCCAGGTAAGAGATATCCCCGAAACTAATATTGAAGAAGTAGACTTCATAGCTCGTAATGATTATAACCCTGCTTGAAAGAAAAATTATAATCCTAATTTCCATAAACACTATTCTAATCCTGCAGGTAACTCTAATAATAATTTGGGAACTAGTAATGGTAGTCTCCAAGAAACACTTAAGTCTTTTATCGACTCACAAAATGAACAAAATAATATTCTTGTTAAAATAACGTAGAACCATGATGCTCTGCTTGGTAAATTATCTAACCAAGCTGTAAGTTTGAGGAATGATTTGCAGGTGCTCCAAGAAAGAACGAGGATTGTTGAGGCACATCTAGGTAAGATAACCGAGAGTCAAACTCTCATTCTTGCTGAATTTGCAGGTAAAGCTGAGCCCAATCCTGTTGAAGACCTCAAGATGATGAGGATCCAAAGAGAGGAGTCTGAAGAGCTTGATTATAGTAATGCCCCTTCACCAAGTTACACCGTTGAAGATCTTGTAAAAAGGATCAACATTAAGATTCCGGTAAGTGAAGGAAATGAGGAAGCTATGTACCAACACTTCATTAATCTGGTAGGAAAAAAGGTACGTGAGCTTGAGGAAGAATATAAGCAAATAGCTGAAAAATTACCTGTAAAGCTTGATGATATATTTGAGCCTACTATTAAGATTAAGATTGGGACCAATGAGATAGCTGCACTTTGTGATCCAGGTGCAAGCATCTCAACGATTCCAAAGAGTCTTTTTAATAAGTTAAATCTTGAATCTTTTGAGATCACCGAGTTGAGATTGCATCTAGAAGATTCTACCTACAAACAAGCTGTAGGAATTAAGGAGAATACTTTAGTATACATTAAAGGTTGTCCTTCTCTTATTGATTTTGTTATTGTTGACATGCCTGAAGATGCTACTGCTACTATTATATTAGGCCGTCCTTTCTTAAGAACTATTAAGGCTTTGATTAATCTACATGAAGAGAACGTGAAGCTTCAATTGCCTTTGCGGGATCCTTTTGTTATTCATTCCCAGGAAGAAGAAAGCTGAGCATGATGAAAAGGAGGCCATCACTTTGAAAGCCAACTACTTTTGAGTGGGTGTTCCACTCACCTGGCCTAAGTGAGCAACATTGAGGTCAAGCTATTGACCATAAAAGAGCGCTCCATGGGAGGCAACCCATGTGAAATAAAGGTTTGAGTTAAGTTTTTGTTTAAGTTTATGTTTAATAAAGAGTGCTAGAAAACTCCATTTGAGGAGAAGAATAGTACTAAAAATCCTGCTTTATACATGCTGTTGTTGGTCGACAATATTTACTGTCATTTTTCTGTCAAAAACAAGGTATTTTACTAAGTTACAGGATAAGAAGTATTTGCGAAGAAACAATTTGTTTGATGCATACAGACAGTATAACGACCAACTATACGGCGGGAATAAAAATTTCGTCCATATAGCTCCAGTCGTATAGATATTTCTACCATCGACAATTTTTCTTCCGTATGTACTGACTGTTTAACAACCAACTATACGACGATAATAAAAATTCCGGTCGTATAGATATCGATGCTTTCGTACAAATTCTTTTCCAGGTACAGACCGTTTGAAGACCAACTATACATCGGGAATATATAGTTCCGGCCGTATAGCTACGCCCCCAGGTGGAAACCCTTAAATTTTGACAAAAGGCCAACTATACGGCGGGAACACAATATTATGGCCGTATAGTTCCGCCCGTATAGTTGCGTCTGACCACAAAATCATACGGGGAGGTACCTCCGACCCCAAAACTTCAATCCTTTTTCTCTCTTCTACCTCCAAACTCTCTCAAAACCTCTGGAGATCTTCACCTCTACTCAATTTCGTTCGATCTCCTCACACACAAGTGATCTACGGTATGTTTCTCCTCCGATCCTCTAATTACTTTTTTCCAAATTCATTTTCAATCTATTGTCATTATCAATCTAGGGTGAGACCTACTATGAACTGATTACCATGATTCTCTTGCCTAGATTATTATTTTGAGAGGATTCTTTAGTGTGATATGATGAGAAATATGTTATACTTGTTATTGTTGGATCAAAAAGTTTTATTTTGTCTTCCTTTATTGTTTTAGATGATGAACACAAGGAGCCAAACTCGTGCTCGTGCCGCCGCTAGCGCTTCTCGGGTTGTCACTCAAGAACACATGGGGATACAGTTCAGGAATGAACTCCAACGTGATCGCTTCAACAAGATCAAGAACCGTGAAGTGAAGGCCACCAAGTGGGCTTGTCCCATTATATTGAACCAACTCGGTATTTCTGATGACTTCAATTTACTTTACAATAGAGCTAGCCTGCAAAACTTTGTGTACAATGATGTGCCTACTTATCGCTGGTTAACCATTGAATTCCTAAGTTCGTTGCAAAGCACTATTAAACTATGGCAAGGAGAGGATGATTATTGGCTCAACACGTATCGAGCTCGCTGGGAACCCCAAGAGAAAGGTATGATGAGCACAACAACACGTTTTCCCTCAGTTATGAAACAAAGGTTATCGAACCAGTAGGAGCAAGAAAACACCTCCAAGGTGTTGTTTCTAACTTGGAATCCTGCACAACACAACCACAGAACTTTGCCCCCAACTTACAGTGAGGTTGTCAATCTCACCGGTTTTGCTGAAAACAAAGGATTAAACATATTGTGTGGAAGATAGTAGTTGCTTGCAGAAAGTAAACAGTAAATAGCAGATTGTAGATTGATGGTAAAAGAATGGACCGGGGTTCATAGTTCACTAGAGGTGATTCTCCTTAAGATAGTTGACATGTTGGGTGAACAAATTACAGTGGGGCAATTGACAGACACCGAGAAAGCATACATGCATATACTAATCATCTTGACTCCTACGAGATTTGATTGGGCATTACAACATTATACATAGACCGCAATCCAACTGCATCTATGACTAATAATCCACCTTCAGGTTATTATCCGAACCCCCTGCAGTATTAATTTGCAAGCAACAGAAAATTACATTAAGCAAAGTGTGTAAAGTAAACAATACGATTGTTCTATGAACAAAGGATTGCTGTTTTCTCCCTAGTAGCAAATGCACATCTAGTACCTTAGAGATTTCTATCACTTCCCCAGATTCCTAGAGGCATGAACCCACTATCGAGCATAAATACTCCCTCTTGGAGTTGCTAGCATCTACTCGGCCAAGATAGCTACTAACAACAGAAAGCATGCAAGATCACAAATAACATAGACATGATAGAATCAATAATCAATCAGAAATAGCATCTCAATATCCATCGGATCCCCGCAAACACAACATGTAAGATTACAAATAGATGATCTTGATCATGAACGGAGCTCACAAGATCTAAACATGGTAGCACAAAGGAGAAGAACCAACCATCTAGCTACTACATGGACCCATAGTCTAGGGATGAACTACTCACGCATCACACCGGAGGCAGTCGTGGTGATGAAGAAGGCCTACAAGGTGATATCTCCCCTCCAGCAGGGTGCCGGGAAGAGCTTCAGATCCCTCCCGGTCTAGGGATGGAGATGGCGGGGGCTACAGACTCTTCCGTGGAATTTTGATCTGGTACTTAGGGTTTTCGTCCCGGAGGCAATATATAGGCGAAGGGGCAAGGTCGATGGAGTACCAGGGGGCCCACACCAGGTGGCAGCGCGGCTAGGGCTGGCCGCGCCACCCTAGGGTGTGGCCGTCCTGTCTCCCCTCTTCGTCTCCCCTCCGGACTCCGTATTCCTTCTGGTGAAATATTGACTTGGGCTTTTGTCCGGTCCAATTCCGAGTATATTTCCTTACTAGCTTTTCTGAATCAAAAAACATGCAACTAGCACTATGGCATCTTGTCAATAGGTTAGTTCCAGAAAATGTGTAAAAATACTCCAAAGTGTGGACAAAACATGAGAAAGTAGATATAAAACAAGCATGGAACATCAAAAATTATAGATACGTTTGCAACGTATCAATATCCCCAAATCTTGCTCGTCCTCGAGTAGGTAAGTGATAAAAAGAATACTTTTTGAGGTGACATGCACAATCTTGATCAAGGTATTTGTAAAACATTGATAGTTGGGATCATAGTACTTTAACATAGCATGAAAGATATAGTTCTAACAATAAGAAATAGCAACTATGTTGTAACATGAAAAGGTACAAACAAAAGATTCATGAATAACAATGCTTTGAAAGACGTTTGTTTGTTTCACATATAGAAAACATAATGAGAATGGTATTCAGCTTGTCCCTCATATTGTAGCAAAACATAAATGCATAGGACACCTTCGAAGTTCATAAGGGTGACTAGATACAAGTAGTTTAAGAATAAGCAATATCAAAGTTATGAATCAATCAACAAGTTTTGGGACAATGCACATTAAACTAAGAATGACCATTATGGTCTCTCAATAGGTTCATAAAGATAGAAGATGGAGACTCAACATAAAAAGTAAAAGAAAAGCCCTTCATAGAAGGAAGCAGGGATTCAAGTCTCATAAAGAGCTTCCAAAAATTATGGTACTTATTAGCTTTCAGCTTTCATTGCCCCTATCATAAGCATCTTTAGGTGGTTAAGGTTAAAGTGAACAAATATGAGGATATGCTTGACAAGTTATAAGCTGAAAATCTCATGCCCCTTACTTACGAGTACCATTCCTCATGCTACTCAAGTTTAGTCACAAGTAAGTTCTTGTCATTGTAAGTACATGTGTATCATAGAGAACCGCCAACGGGGTGCCCCTTGCCTGATGATACGGAAGAATCCCCATATTAAAATGACAAGGCAAGTAGACAATGAGCATCTCAACATCCTTTTATTTCCTACTTGCATAGGCCTTTTTTTCTTTTTCTCTCTCCTTTTTGTCTTTCCTATTTGCATAGGCTTTTTTTATAGAGGATGCTTCATAGATTTCTCACTATGGTTACGCTGCAGGTTTCCACCATGATTAGGCATGGATTAGACAAGCCGCCCAAGCATTTCTCTAACACATATACGAACTCCATGAGCCTTACAAGCTCCCCTTTCATTTCACACCATCGGGATCCATAAGCAAAAGAACATGATATCAACTAAATAAAGTGCAATGTTGAAAGCGTTCCCCGTGGTAACATGATTCTGCTAATTCACAACTTACAAAACGCAAAGCATATACGCAACATAGATGGGCACAATGGTTCAAGTTTATTAAGTGCAAGAAACTAAAGTGTGCCATCAAGTTCGTGAGAGCTTTAATCACTAACTTTCACATAACAAGTTTAATTCGGAACGTAGATAAAAACATGAATATACTTGGAATATCAAATGCTAATAGGTAGGTATGGTGGACTCTTTGGAATAACTTGGTTTTATTTGGAGTTGGATGCATGAGTGGAACTCATACTTGGTACGGAGGCTAGCAAAAGACCGGGAGCGAACAACTAAGAGAGCAATAATGGCCATAATCATGCAAAGCGTTAAACATCATTAATTAAAGCATAAAGTGATATTACAAGTTGAAAACTAAATGATCATATAGGCTATGGTGACTTCTAATAGTCTTAACATGGTGTGAGCATGCGCCAAGTCAACCCAAATAAAGCATTAAAGAAGAATACCACACTATTATGCTTTTATATGCTAAAACAACGCATGATTCTTTCAAGGCACATTAAGCAATCTCAGTTGTTTATAACAAGTCATGCTACAGCAATAATCACTAAGCATAAAGCCAAATCAATATCAAGCATGACATAATAAAGTCTAAGTCACAGTAAAAAACAAGCTCCATTTATACCAATTAAGCATGAACTTTCCTACTCTCTTGCAATCCAAATCAACTTATTTGAAAACTAATGTATGAATGCGGGGTTCCAACCAACTTTATTTAAGCAAACTAAGCAAACAAAAACTAAAAACTAAAACAAAGACGCTCCAAGAACAACACAATTGTGCATGGAACAATAAAAATGAAGTGTTTGGAAGAAACCTGAAATTCTTATTGATGAAGAAGGGATGCCTTGGGCATCCCCAAGCTTTGACGCTTGTACTTCTTGAATATTTCTTAGGGTGACACGGGTGGCATCCCCAAGCTTGACATTTTGTCCATTCTTCATCTTATCACATTACTCTTCCCTACACTTTAAATTTCCTTCATACAAAACTTCACACAATCTTTATTAGCAACATTAGTGTACTCAAGATAATAAGTCTTTTGGTTTAGTTTCAACACGTAAAACTTTCATTAAAACAAAAGCTATTGTAGTACTTCCTTTTAAAAGTTCAAGAATTTTGGCAAGAACTCAAAGAGAAAGAGATTTAAGAGGCAAATGTAAATAATGGCAGAAATCTATCAAAACAGACCAGCAGGTAAAAATCAATTTTTTCGAAGACCTTCTATTGCTCAAATTGAAAAGTGTTGAACTAAAAAAAGTTGGATAACAAGCTGGGGTAGAAGCAAAAAAACATTACTGCTCAAACCGACGTACAGAGATTTTTCACGAATTTTTATAGCGTAGCACAAAAATCTGTTTCAGGACAACAACTTTCTCAAATCTTTCTTCTCTCTCATTAGAGGTTACTTTTGGCAGAAAAACCACACAAAAATGATAAGGAGCGGTTATTACAGAGGTAATAACTTCCAACACTCAACAAAAGATTCCTAACAAAATTTGAGTTATCTCCCAATAAGTGCTTTTCTTTGACGCCTTTGAGCTAGGCATAAGAAGCAAGAAAAGAATCAAGTATTCTAAAATGAAGAAGCATTAAGAGAAATTTTTATTTTAATAGGAGAGGCAAAAGAAATCTTCTCTCTCTTCTTGGGGAAGTGTTCTATACCTTTCTTGAGTGGAAATTGATATTTAATGGTGCCTTCTTTCATATCAATAATGGCACCAACAGTTTTAAGAAAAGGTCTTCCCAAAATAATAGGACAAGAAGCATTACATTCAACATCCAAAACATAGAAATCAACGGGGACATAGGAATTGTTAACCATAATAAGAAAATCATTAATACTCCCCATGATTTTATTTTTAGCATTGTCATCAAGTTGGACATTTAAATAACAATCTTCCAATGGTGGAAAATCAAGCATTTCATAAATCTTTTTAGGCATAATAGAAACACAACTATCAAGATCACATAAAGCTTTGAGATCAAAATCATTCACTTTCATATTAATGATGGGTTCCCAACCATCTTCTAATTTCATAGGAATAGAAGCTTTATGTTTCATCTTTTATTTTTTATTTTTTTATGAGAGCATCAATAATGTGTTTTGTAAAGGCCATATTCATAGCACTAGCATTAGGACTTTTAGCAAGCTTTTTTAGGAACATAATTACTTCAGAGATATTGCAACCATCAAGATCAAAATCATAATTATCATCTAAAGTAGTAGAGCTATTGTTTCCCATATTTCAAAGAATTTTAGCATTTTTATTAGAAAAGGTTCCACTGGGTTTACTAGCTTCAACATTAGTGGTGGTGATAGTAGAAATACTAATATTTCTAGTTATTTCATCTTCTCTTTCCCACTTAGCATGCAATTCAGCTAACAGTCTAACATTTTCATGAATTCTAACTTGTATGACATTCATAGCAGCAAAGGGATTTTCAATAGTTTTAGGTTTAGCAGCCATTTTATTCAAAGAAGATTGTGCTTCAGACAATGATGCTATACTTCTTTTAGCATTAGAGAGTTTTTCCTCAATAGTTTTATTGAAAGCAGTTTGTTTACTAATAAAATCTTTAAGCATGACTTCAAGTTCAGAGGGTGCACTTCTATTATTGTTGTAGGAATTTCCATAAGCATTACCATTATTGGGAGGATATGGCCTATAATTATTATTACCAAAATTATTCATGTAGGCATTGTTGCTAAAATTATTATTTCTAATAAATTTCATATCAACTTGCTCTTCTTGAGCAATCAAAGAAGCTAAGGGAACATGATTTGGATCAATATGAGCTTTCCCATTAACAAGCATAGACATAATAACATCAATTTTATCACTCAAGGAGGAGGTTTCTTCAACAGAATTTACCTTCTTACCTTGTGGAGCACTCTCAGTGTGCCATTCAAAATAGTTAACCATCATATTATCCAGAAGCTTTGTTACAACACCCAAAGTAATGGTCATAATGAAGGAAATATGCCCTGAGAGGCAATAATAAAGTTGTTATTATATATTCCTTATATATGATAGATGTTTATTTTACATGCTAGAATTGTATTGATCAGAAACATCAATACATGTGTGTTTAATAAACAAAAAGGGTTCCTAGTTATGCCTCTCTTAAAGACTAGCTTGTTGATTAACAAGAAGATCAAGGTTTCCTGATCATGGACATTGGATGTTGTTAATAACAAGGTCACACCATTGGTGGAATGATGTGATGAACATTCATCCGAAGTATAGCATTACGATCAAGTCATTATGTTTATATTGCTATAACATCATACGAAGTAATCTTTATCCTTAGACCATGAGATCAAGTTAATTGCTAACACCGGAAGAGTATCTTGATAACATCAAACGTCACACCGTAACAGGGTGACTATAAAGATGGGTTCAGTACTACGAAGGTGTTATGTTGAGGCTCATGGATCAAGAGTGGAATTTGTCAATCCAGATGACGGATAGATATACTCTGGGCCCTCTCGGTGATATCACATTAAGATAGCTTGCAAGCAAGTGATGTGATCACTAGAATGTTATATCACGGGAACGAGAAAAGAGTGCATAGTCAGTAACGAGATCAAACTAGGTATGGAGATACTGATGATCGAATCTCGTACATGTAATATATCGAGAGACAAAGGGATTTAGTTACAAGCGTTAAAGGTTCTCACGATCACAGAAGTCATTGCTGAATGTGTAGGAGTCAGTACGGATCTCCAGGTCCCGCTGCTGATTATTGATCGGAGAAGGGTCTCGATCATGTCTGCATTATTCGCGAACCGTAAGGTGGCACACTTAAGAGCTACCGGACACCATTTTGGAGCACGTCTGTTTCAGACGAAAGAATTGCAAAGCGCAGGAATTGTTTCAATAGAAACCGGAAATTGTTTCAGGTGAAATTGCAGAAAGTGGTTCTGCATGTGATATTGAAATATTGCAAGGGGCTATATGTGAATGTTTGTTAATTAAAGTAATTAACAAAATTCTGAATAAATTTAAGAAAAATAGTTTTATTAAATGAGAGAGCATTAAATTTGGAGAAATTTAATGCATTTAAAGTGGAGACTTTAAAAGGGAATGTGAAGAGACATTTTAATGTGGAGGGGTTACCACCACATGAATGGGGGAGGTGAGGGGTCATCCCCCCATGCGCCGGCCATGGAGAGAGGGGGCACCCCTCCTCCTCCTGTAAAAGGCCACCCATTCCCTCCTTCATCCTCACACCTCCTTGTGAAGGATCTCTCTCTCCCTCTAGAATTATTCCCCCATGGTCTCGGATTAGCGAGATACATGTTCCCGGTGGCATTTCGTCTGGAAGGAGTTGCTGCTTCCGCTGGATCGCTGGAGCGAGGAGGTGGAGGTTGTCCGGTGGCTTGAACGTGTGTGCGAGTGTGGATGCGCTGCTGAGTTGCGGCGCTTGGACTTCCTCACGATCTTGAGATCGGCAAGTGTACGACTACATCAACCATGAGTTCCTACTCGTTAACAAAACTCGTTGTCTTCGAGGGTAAGTTCTCGTTGGATGTATGTACACCCGTTGCTTTGTACCTAGTAGATAGATCTTGGCGTGTAGTTCACATCGTAGGAATTTTTTTGTTTTCTATGCTGTGGACCCAACACATAAAGGTACCTCCTGCAGCAGAATCTAGCAGATTTCTTGAAGAATAATTCAGTCCTGCATGAAAGGTTTGGATAATCATCCAAGCAGTCAGTCCATGAATGGGACAATTCTTTACCAAAGATTTCATTCTTTCCCAAGCTTGAGCAACATGTTCATTATCAGATTGTTTAAATTTCATTATTTCACTTCTCATAGATATAATATTAGTAGGAGGATAGTATTTTCCAATAAAAGCATCTTTGCATTTAGTCCAAGAATCAATACTATTTCTAGTTAGGGATATCAACCATTCTTTAGCTTTTCCTCTTAAAGAGAAAGGAAACAATTATGCTTAACAATATCTCCCTCTATATCCCTATGTTTTTGCATCTCACAAAGTTCAACAAATTTATTAAGGTGAGCAGCAACATCTTTAGTACCAACACAAGAAAATTGTTCTTTCATAACAAGATTAAGCAAGGCAGGTTTAATTTCAAAGAAAGTAGCTTCAGGAACAGGTGGAGCAATAGGTGTGCACATGAAATCATTGTTGTTGGTGCTAGTGAAGTCACACAACTTAGTGTTTTCAAGAGTAGTCATTTTTTGTGTTTTTAATATAAAGAGCAAACTAGTACAACTAATTTTTGTGTGTTTTTGATAAAGAAACAAGCAAACAAAGCAGAAATAAACTAAGCAAAGCAAATAAAACAAAGTAAATAGATTGGTTATGAGGGACTCCCCGGCAACGGCGCCAGAAAAAGCTTGATTATTGGCTCAACACGTAGCGAGCTCATTGGGGAACCCCAAGAGGAAGGTATGATGAGCACATCGGAAAGTTTTCCCTCAGTTATGAAACCAAGGTTATGGAACCAGTAGGAGCAAGGAAACACCTCCAAGGTATTGTTTCCAACTTGGAATCCTACACAACACAACCACAAAACTTTGCCCCAACTTACAGTGAGGTTGTCGATCTCACCGGTTTTGCTGAAACAAAGGATTAAACATATTGTGTGGAAGATAGTAGTTGCTTGCAGAAAGTAAACAGTAAACAGTAAATAGCAGCATGTAGATTGATGGTAAAAGAATGGAGCGGGGTCCATAGTTCACTAGAGGTGATTCTCCTTAAGATAGTTGACATGTTGGGTGAACAAATTATAGCGGGGCAATTGACAGACACCGAGAAAGCATACATGCATATACTAATCATCTTGACTCCTACGAGATTTGATTGGTCATTACAAAATTATACATGGACCGTAATCCAACTGCATCTATGACTAATAATCCACCTTCAGGTTATCATCCGAACCCCCTCCAGTATTAAGTTGCAAGCAATAGATAATTTTATTAAGCAAAGTGTGTAAAGTAAACAATACGATTGTTATATGAACAAAGGATTGTTGTTTTCTCCCTAGTAGCAACAACACACCTAGTACCTTAGAGATTTCTGTCACTTCCCCAGATTCCTAGAGGCATGAACCCACTATCGAGCATAAATACTCCCTCTTGGAGTTGCTAGCCTCTACTCGGCCAAGATAGCTACTAACAACAGAAAGCATTCAAGATCACAAATAACATAGACATGATAGAATCAATAATCAATCTGAAATAGCATCTCAATATCCATCGGATCCCCACAAACACAACATGTATGATTAAAAATAGATGATCTTGATCATGAATGGAGCTTACAAGATCTAAACATGGTAGCACAAAGGAGAAGAACCAACCATGTAGCTACTACATGGACACGTAGTCCAGGGATGAACTTCTCATGCATCACACCAGAGGCAATCATGGTGATGAAGAAGGCCTCACTGGTGATCTCTCCCCTCCTGTAGGATGCCGGGAAGAGCTTCAGATCCCTCCCGATCTAGGGATGGATATGGCGGCGGCTACATACTCTTTCGTGGAATTTTTATCGGGTACTTAGGGTTTTCACCCCGGAGGCAATATATAGGCGAAGGGGCAAGGTCGGTGGAGTAACAGGGGGCCCACACTAGGTTGCGGTGCGGCTAGGGCTGGCCGCGCCACCCTAGGGTGTGGCTGCCCTGGCTCCCCTCTCCGTCTCCCCTCCGGACTCCGTATTCCTTCTGGTGAAATATTGACTTGGGCTTTTGTCCGGTCCAATTCCAAGAATATTTCCTTACTAGCTTTTCTGAAACTAAAAACATCAGAAAACAGGCAACTGGCACTGTGGCATCTTGTTAATAGGTTAGTTCCAAAAAATGTGTAAAAATACTCCAAAGTTTGGAAAAAACATAAGAAAGTAGATATAAAACAAGCATGGAACATCAAAAATTATAGATATGTTTGCAACGTATCAGAGCACATAATTTCTTTCCGACTTATGAACAACAACTACACTTTAGCACTGTGGCATCTTGTTAATAGGTTAGCCATCAACCCGGTTCGCTACATACCAAAACTTCCAAGAACTTGGAGGGACTGTGGAGAGGATGCATAGCCTTTCTTTGAACCTCCAAGGAACAACTAGTAATTTATCAAATCCATTTGCAAACTGGAGTAACGACTTTTTCCTGCCACCACAATGATTTGAAGGGCTTACAAAATCCTAAGCTTGGGGAAGTCCTCATGTATCTTTTAATTTGGCGTTCATTTGCTTTTATTTATTTCGAGGTTATGTTTTTAATTTGAGTTTATAAAGCACTCGTGTTGGTTTCCCCAACACTTTATTTTTAGTTCTTTCTATTTTCTTTCGAGATTTTCTAGCCGAGCTTTGCCGCTAATTTTCTATTCTTTAAATTCCCTCTCTTAAAAACAACAAAAATATTTATCCATTTTTCTTTATTTTCCCTCTTTCTTTTCTTTCCGCCTCGAGGTTCTCATGTGTTTGCAGGAGAGTGATCATGACGAGGGTTTAGCTCATTAATGCCCATTGTTATGGACTTGGGTTTTGGAGAAGGAGGGAGCACTGGAGACATCTATCGGCTAGCAAACAAGCACACAGGAGACAAAGGATTTACCCAGGTTCAGGCCTCGTAGAGGTCCCTACTCCTTCTTGTCTGCTCGTGGAATTATCGAAGGAGTCAAAAGTTACAATGGTGCGCATATGCAATCTGGCGAGGGTTGTGGAAACTAGGGTTGCGTGTGTCCTCTTCAGTGCCCCCTCCTAGCCTTTATATAGATAGGCTAGGTCTTGGGTAGCAGGTCGAGTCGGTTACAATTTAGGGTTTTCCCCTTCAAACTTTCTATCTTTAACTTCTTCTTGTTCTTCAAGCAATCGAGAGTCCGTAGGCCACTCGAGTCCCTTGTTTTGGGCCTTGGTAACACCGTGGGCCTGTACGTATTTGGACCGTATATACCAAGCCCGAGTACCTGTAGGGTATACCCATGTCATTAGCCCCCGAGTGCCGAGTGGAATCGCAGATTCGACTGGGGACTTTTTGAAGTCTTCGAGTGCCTGAGTGCATTTCGACTGCTTTTATTTGTGTCATAGGGATTGTTGATATACGCGCCTGATATAACCGAAGTATCGGTATCATTGAACCACCTTAGGGTGAAACAACGCAATCTACTCGAACTCGAGTCCCCGGACTCGAATCTGGAAAAGTGCTGGCGTAATTCGACTCAGACCGCGGAGGTCTTATAGGAGTCGAATTCCAGTTATATGGGTGTGAGCACTCGACGCGTCCGTCAAGGCATGTTCATCGTACCTGTAGGCACGGATATATTTCTGGTAGTGCGCAGCTAATGCGTTGCCAGGCCTTATTCAGGCCTTACCTTCACGTTGTAAGCGCGACATCCGAATTTTATCATCGCGGAGACGATTCAGGTGACCCAGGAGACGCAATCTCTTTGTAGGGAAAAATTATGAGGCGGTGTCGCCATAAGCTTCGAGTGTGGATGTTATCAACACACAGTATTTTGTATAAATAATCATAGGGTGCGCGACCAGCGCTCCCTATGGGAGTAGCCCCCGAGTGCCTGGTTGAGTCGAAGACTCAGGTAGGGACTAAATAACTTTTGCGACTGCTGTCGTCTTTTGCTTGTTTGTTTTAGTAGAATTTGTTTCCGGCGCTCCCTATGGGAGTAACCCATGTCCAAAGTCGAATTATGTTTCGAGTGGTTTGGGTTTACTTCTGATTGTCCATGTTCTTGTAAAAAGAAAAACAAAAAATCGTAGGGTGCGCGGCCAGCGCTCCCTATGGGAGTAGCCCCCGAGTGCTTGGTGGAGTCGAAGACTCCAGCAAGGACTAAAGTAGTCGGATTTTTCTACTGCATAGCTTTGATGACGTCAGTGCGGACGCTTGTATGACTTAATTTGCCTGCATGAGCGAGTTTGACGGGACGTGACGAGCGGTGGGTCCCACTTCCTGACTTTGATTTGACTGGGCGTGCGTAATCTTTATTTTAACTGCGCCTCCTCGATTTCCGTGCGTAATGGGAGTAGTGGAGGGACGGTTCGTGCTTCCTCTTCTCCACGTGTCCAACGCAATGTGTGCCACGCGTCCGGTAGGGTTTTTCTGAGCCGTTGGATTGCATCTTCCAGGGGTTAAGTAGCGGCGCTGCGATGGTAATTTTCCCATCTGCGCTCTTTCTTCCTTGCTGCCATCGCCATTAGCTGTTGCTCTCTGCTTCCTTGCGCTCTTTCTTGCTGCGGCGCTGGACCAGCTCCGCATCTTCCCCAGCTACTTCCTCCATTCTCACCGCCTTCGCGCAATGGGAAAGAAGAAGGGAGGCGCTGTTGTTGATTCCGCGGCCACCGCTGCCACGGCGAAGAAGAAGGGTGGCTCCGCTGCTGCGGGCACCAGCACCACCGCCGGCGGGAAGAAGAAGGTTGCAGGCACCCGCGTGACAAATGGTGCGTGGCGTCCTTCCATCATCAAGGCGTCGGATCTTCGTCTTCTTCGCCAAGACGGAGTTATCTCCGCCGCAGTCGCCGATACGCGCATCCCCAGTGGTGAGGCCATTCCTGCTCCTCCCGCTGGTTTTTGAGTGATATTTCTTGCATTCGTCATTCGCAGTCTTTCCTTGCCTCTCCACCCCTTTCTTAGGGGTCTTATTTGTTTCTACGGGCTACAGCTCCATCAGCTGTCCCCAAATTCGATTCTCCACTTCACCTGCTTCATCACTCTTTGCGAGTGCTGGCTCAGAATCGAGCCATACTTTGGTCTTTTCAAGCGCATTTTTAAATTGAAGCGCCAGTCCGCATCTGGCTCTTTAGTTTACGACGTAGGTGGTTGCGGAATCCACGTCGACCCATCCGCCACCTACTTTGACATCAAGCTCACCAAGTCCGTCCAGGGATGGAGAGACAGATGGTTCTATGTCCGCGATCAGAAGTCCAAGGATGAGCACTTTGGACTCGCGCCCTTTGATACGGCGACTCCCTGCAAGAAGATGCGTTCCTGGAAGAACATAGTTATGCCCGGGGAACTCGCGGAGACAGACATGCTGTATCAACGCGTCTGCGACCTCGAGAGTCGCATAGGCGCAGAAGAGGGAGGCTGCGCCCTTATCCGAACCTGGCTGCGCCGTCGTGTCCAACCCCTTCAAGCTAGAGTTCATCCCATGTTTCAATGGGCTGGCGTCGATGATGCCACTCGCATGTCTGCCGATGGCATGTCCGCGAGTGAGGTGGATAAGAGGGTTCAACTGGTCACGAAGTACACCGGCAAGGATGTGCTTCTGAATGAGCCAGTTGTTCCTCCTTTTGATGCTTCGAATCCTCCTCCTAAGGTACAGTTGTGCTACGCAGTAGCTTATTTTCTCGATTGCTTTTCTGTTGCTTACTTGATTTTTGCTGTTTTTTGTTGTCTGTATGCAGGATTGGGCGGTGTCGCCTTGCATGCCTCCTCTCCCTGAGGGGGTTATTCCTCGAGAAGCTTTGGAAGAGGATGAGTCTGAGTCGACTGTCCCTTCTGATGTGGAGGAGGAAGCCCCCGAGTCCGAGAGTCCGGACACTCGCAAGCGTTCGCGCAGCAAGGATTCGGACGCGTCGTCTCCTTCGACTCCAGAAGGTACGGTCGGTGGTGCGGAGTCGCCAATTCCTGCCGTCCCTGTGAGGGCTGTGGCACCGTCTTCTCGTAAGAAGATGCGATTGCTGAAGCAGTCTTCGTCGGAGTCAGCGGAGGCCACGTTTGATCTTGATAAGTTTGACTGGTAAGTTTTCGAGTTCATTTGCTTTTCTCTGTTTTCTTCTTGTTGACTTGCCCTGGAGTTTGCCTTTTTCTCAAGGTAAGTTTTGCTCTTGTAGTCAAGAGGCGTCGTCATTTTCTGGCGACGTCGAATTTTTGAAGGAATCTGGAGTCGCGACTTCAAATGCCAAGAAAGAGGGCGAGCGCGCTCCTTCCCCTCCAGTGGCGGCCTACTCCGGGCACAACTCTTCCAGCTCTCCCCACGCAGGGGAGCATCGAATGGTTGCCCGGATGACGACACAGCAAACATCTTCAGAGTCATTGGAGGACCATGTAAGTATAGTTGTTTCCTCTTTTGTAGTGTTGCAGTCGATGTTATATATTTCCTCTGATGGTTCTTTGGTTGTGCGACAACTCCTTGTAAAGGAAGCCGCGCAAGTGGCAGAGCAGGTGATGGCGATGGGTCGCCAGCATGCAATGCTAGAGACGTGTCACCGCGTGGTCGAAAGTGAGTGTTCTACACTTATTCTTTTTCGTCTTCTCCTTTGTTGGTATGGTCGACTGATAGTCAACTTTTGATTGCCATGTAGCTGAACATAATGCTTTACTGCCCAATGTCGCCACCTTGGAGAAAACGCTTGCTGCGGCTGTGAAGGGTCGCGACGAGGCACTCGCGGCTCGTGACGAGGCACAGAAGCGTGAAGAGGATTTGCGTGCTTCCTTTGCGGCCAGGGAGAAGTTGTTCAAAGAACAACTGTTCTCAGTCGCCAAGGCTCTCTCAGGTACTTTTTCTTGTGAATATTGTTGTCCTTCTCCGCATCGAATGTTATTGCTGGTGATATTGTAGTTTTGATCCATGTGTGGGTTCATGTACAGATGCTGGCGATTTGAGCTTTGACCCGCAGGCCCTTCGTCGCGATGACGCTCTGGCAGGTGCGGTGGCTACAGTCAAGGACCATAGCGCCGCCGTCCAAGATACACTTTCCAAGGCCAAGGTCGCCCTCAGTCGCCTCTGGGAGGAGTTGATGCCGAAGGCGGAGCTGGTCGATAATATGGATGAGCTGGCAGAGTCACTCGCCGGGGGTGTGCCTTCCACCTACAAGAACTCCCTCCGCGCGGCTGGTGCGACCATGTCACTCGCCATGGTGCAGGCCCACGGAATCGAGATCGATCCCTCCGCGGTGTGGAAGGCGATGCCTGTTGGCACAGATGATCAGCAGGTAGTCTTCGCTCCTTTTGCGACTGCCTGTGGCAAATATGGGCATCACTTGATAAATACTGTCGCGAAGTACTCGGAGGAGCTCCAACGTGCTAAGAAGGCGACGAAGGCTTTGGCCTCAGGGGCCGGTGGAAATTCAGTGGCATCTGACACTGCCATGGATTTGATGAAGCCCCCGAAGCCGTCGAAGTCGAAGAAGCCTGCTGCCCCGTAGTTAGCTTTTTGTAATAGTTGATTAATTGTCCTTTTGTTTAAGAACATGCGTGCTGGCGAGTATGTCTGTTGATACTTATGCCGGTCTTGAATGCATCTGACCCTTTTGCCTTTGTGTTGATTTGGTCGCTTTATTTGCTTCTATCTTGACTTGTGGTAGGGTACATCAAGTGATCCCGTGGGGGGAACCCAGGACTCGCCATCTCTTGGTGATACAGTGGCACCACCGCGCTCCAGGGTAGAGGAGCTATCCTTGCTTTCGCGACTTCGTGACCGCGTGAAGCAGCTAGACGTGTGGAAGTCGAAGGCGGAGAAAACCGCCGCCCGCGAGCAGTATCTTCTTGGCGAGGTGGCGCAGCTGGGCGACCAGTTTAAGTGTTAGTTTGCCTATTCTCATCTTTTCCTTTGTAGTTTCTTGCAGCGGTACGTTGTACTCATGCTATTGATGCTGCTTCGTGTAGTTGTTAGCGCGCACCATCCGCAGGAGGATAAGGATAGAATTGTCATTCGCCTTCATGATCTCACCCAGGAGCAACTTCAAGAGAGTGGATACTTCTGGGTAGATCATGATCGTGCGACTGCATTGGCGACCCTGCAGGATCGCGCGTCGCGAGTGCTGCTTTTTCTGAAGAAGTCGCAGTCGTTCCTGAAGAACATTTATCGGGCGATGTTTCCGCTGGACGACACTCCATCAAGCCTGCTGGCTCTTCTTGCCAAATTTCAAGATCTGTCCGTGGTTCACGAGTGCGTGAGGCAGCAGTTGGTGGCTGGTGCCTAGGCTGCCCTCTCAATGGTGCGATTGCATAGGCCTGACATGGATATTGCTGCCATTGCCTCTGGGCTGCCAGCGCCACCAGCAGGATCTGCCTGGAATATGGTACCGCATTATCAGGCAGTGGACCGTCCAGCAGAGGAGATCGTCGACTTCTTTGAGGAACAAACCAACGTTCATCTGTTGCAAGATTAGCCAAATTTGTATCTTGCACATAAGTGTACTTGTGTTGTAAAGTTCGTATAGATGTTGTAGATAATTAATTGTCGAATGTGTATAAAGAGCTTTCTGAGCGTGAGGTGCGTTGCACTATGCGAGTCCTTTTCGTTAGCCTGACCATCTTTTATCTCGGTCCCTTGACAACCTGTCAGGTGCGTTGCAGCTGAGTTGAGGTCGTGTTTTAAGGATTTCGATTGATGTACCAGCTACTCAGGATACCGCGTTTTGGTTCGAAGAACAGATGTGTATAGGGTGGCGCAGCCCCCGAGTATATAAATTGAAAAAGTAAAGGAGAACACACAGTTTTGGGGCACTTAGCTTTTATTTATTCAAAGAACAATGCGAGGTACAATGTGTGGCTAAGTAGCCTTGGCTGAGTAGCCTTATTTGCAATGTAAAAGTAAAAACGAACTAAGGGTAGAAGCATCGCAGCTGTGCGACGTTCCAGGGGTTGGAGTATGTGACTCCTGTCTCTAAATCTTTAAGGCGATAGGCGCCACCTGGGATTACTTCTGTAATCACGTACGCTCCTTCCCGGGGGACTCGAGCTTGAGATGCCCCTGCTGCTTCAGTCGCAAGACCAGGTCACCTTCGACGAAGGATCTAGGGCGAAGCCTCCTACTATGGTAGTTACGCAGGTTCTACTGGTAGATCGTGGATCTTTCTGCGGCGATTTCTCTTGCTTCGTCAAGGAGGTCGACGGAGTCTTCGAGTGCGAGGGATGACTCTTGTTCGCTGTAAGCGACCACGCGCGGCGCCTTGTACCGTACTTCAGCTGGTAGCACTGCCTCTGCTCCGTGCACCATAAACAATGGCGTGTAGCCCGTGGGGCTATTTGGAGTTGTACGGCTCCAGAGTACAGATTGCAGTTCATCCGGCTAGCAGCCCGCGGCTTGTTCGAGTGGTCGGAGGAGTCGCTTCTTGATGCCGCTGCAGATGAGCCCGTTTGCCTTTTCCACCTGACCGTTGGTCTATGGATGCGCTAATGAGGCATAGCTAATGTTGATCCCTAGGTTCTCGCAGAATTCTTGGAACTCCTTAGATGTGAAGTTCATCCCGTTGTCGGTGATGATGCTATGTGGCACCCCGAAGCGGTAGACGATGGACTCAAAGAATTTGACTGCGCTGTGCGCGGATTGGTTGGTTACTGGCATGGCCTCAATCCACTTGGTGAATTTGTCGACTGCGACCAAGAGGTAGATGTAGCCTCCTCGCGAGGACCTTGGAAGCTTGCCGACCATGTCGAGCCCCCATTGCGCGAAGGGCCAGGCCAATGGGATTGGCCGTAGCTCTGCGCCCGGTGCGTGCGGCTTGTCCGCGAATCGCTGGCAAGCGTTGCATTTTTGGACGATGTCCTTGGCGTCGCGCATGGCCGTAGGCCAGTAGAATCCAGCTCGTAGAGCTTTGGCAACGAGGGCGCGACTGCCAGCGTGGTGCCCGCAGGTCCCTTCATGGATGTCGAGGAGAACTGCTCTTCCATCGGCCATGGAGACGCATCGTTGTAGCACTCCTGTGATGCTGCGTTTATACAGTTCGCCGTTGATAATAGCGAATGCCTTGGAGCGTCGCGCGATGTGCCGTGCATCTGTCGGATCGTCCGGTAGCCTCTTGCTGAGGAGGTACGTGATGTACGACTGCGTCCATGATTGCTCAATCAGCATGACGCTCATTGGTCCTTCGAGTCCAGTGTCCAGCTCCAAGTCATCGAGTGCCATGGGCTCATTGGGTGGCGTAGCCCCCGAGTCCGTTGCTACGCTTGTTTTCTTCTCTGCGGCCTTTGGCTTGATGGAGCGTTCGCATATGCGCTCGAGAAATACCCCATGTGGTATGGGGGCGCAGGTAGAGCCTATGTTGGCGAGTATGTCCGCCTCGTCGTTGCTTTCGCGACCTACATGTCGCTGCTCGCAACCATCGAAGTCTCCTTCGAGTGTATCGTAGAGGTCGCGGTACGTGATCATGTTGTCGTTCAGTGCGTCGCACTCATGCATTGTTTGGTTGACGACCAACTTGGAGTCGCCATATATGATGAGCCTCTTAGCGCCGCAGGCTTTTGCCATCCTCATCCCGTGCAACAGGGCCTCGTATTCAGCCTCGTTGTTTGAGGCTGTGAACTACATTCCCAAGATATATTTCAGCTTGTCCCCTTGAGGTGACGTCAGTATGACACCTGCGCATGCTCTGTCTTTCCGCTTGGACCCATCGAAGTGCATTGTCCAGAGGTGGACATATCTGGCTTGTCCGGGAGTTGGTTCTCCATCCAGTGCACGAGGAAGTCAGGGAGGACTTGCGACTTGATTGCGTCACGCTTTTCGTATGTGATGTCTCGTGGAGACAGTTCTATTCCCCAAAGCGCGACTCGCCCCGTGGCGTCGGGGTTATTGAGGATATGTCCCAACGGGGCATCGCTGACTACCACGATTGGGTGCTTCTGGAAGTAGTGGCGCAGTCGCCGGGCTTCGGGTAGTGCGGGTACCGCTGTTTTGTTGGTGTGAGGACCTCGCTGAGGTAGTATACCGGGCGTTGTACACCATGGACCTTGTTTTCCTCAGCCCGCTCGACGACAAGCACTGTGCTGACCACCTGGTTGGTGGCGGAGATGTATAACAATAGTGGTTCCCTTTCTCGTGGAGTCACCAGTACTGGCGAAGTGGATAGCAGGCGCTTGAGATATTCGAATGCTTCTTGCGCTTCATTGGTCCACTTGAATTTTTCAGCTTTGCGGAGGAGCTGGTAGAAGGGCAGTGCCTTTTCACCCATCTGACTGATAAATCGACTGAGGGCCGCGATTCGTCCGGCCAGTTGCTGGACGCCTCTTATGTTCTTTGGCTTCTCCATGGCCAGTATGGCTTTTATCTTCTTCGGGTTCGCCTCGATTCCCCTCGCGGAGATGAGATACCCAAGTAGCTACCCAGATGGTACGCCGAAGGCGCATTTGTACGGATTTAGCTTGATCCGGTAGCGGTCGAGGTTGGCAAAGGTTTCACGCAAATCGTCGATTAGAGAGGCTTCCTCCTTGGTCTTGATTACTATGTCGTCGACATAGACTTGGATGTTGCGACCCAGTTGTTCCTTGAGGCAAGCCTGCATGCATCGCTGGTAGGTGGCTCCCACGTTTTTTAGCCCGAAGGGCATTATGTTGTAGCAGAACACACCAAAGGGCGTTGTAAATGCTGTTTTCTCTTGATCTTCCTCCTTCATTCGAATTTGATTATAGCCTGAGTAGGCGTCGAGGAAGCAGAGACGCTCGCATCCCGCGGTGGAGTCGATGATCTGGTCGATCAGTGGCAGCGGGAAGTGATCCTTTGGGCAGTGCTTGTTCAGAGAAGTGAAGTCCACGCACATCCGCAGGATATCCGTGTCCTTTTTTGGTACCAGCACCGTATTGGCGAGCCAATTGCTTTCCTTGATCTCGTGTATGAACTTGGCCTCGAGGAGTCTATTGATCTCCATTCCGACTGCCTGCGCCCGTGGCTTAGACAGTCGCCTGATTGTTTGCTTGACTGGCCTTGCATCAGGGTTGACGTTGAGTGCGTGCTTGGCAAATTCCCTGGGAACTCCTGGCATGTCCGCAGGACACCAGGCAAAAATTTCCAAGTGCTCACAGAGGAATTCGACGAGCGCGAGTTCCTATGCGGGACTCAAGTTGTTGGCGATGAGGGCCGTCTTGGCGGGATCTGATGGATGGACCTACACCTTCTTTGTGTGCACAGATGAGTCGAAGGAGAGGTCAGGTGAGCTTGGTCTACTCAGGGGAGACAGACTGTTGTCTGCCGTCTCTTTCAGTCTTGCGAGTTCCTCCTGCATGCCAAAGGATTGGGAGATTCTGGTGAATTCCCTGTCGCAACTGTCAGATCGCTCAAAGCTCCCGTTGATCGTGATGACGCCGTTGGGACCTGGCATTTTCATCTGCAGGTAGGCGTAGTGGGGCACTGCCATGAACCTAGCGAACCCGACACGCCCGAGGATGCAGTGGTATTGTGAGGGCCAGTCGACGACCTCAAAGTCAATGCGTTCGTGCCGGAAGTTCTTCGGCATGCCGAAGATGACGTCGAGGTTGATTTTGCCCAGGGGGTATACGCCTTTCCCTGGGACGATGCCGTGGAACGTTGTGTCCGATGCCTCTAGGCAGGTTAGAGGGATCCTCATCGCTCGCAAGGTACTCGCAAATACGAGGTTGATGCCGCTGCCGCCATCCATGAAGACACGACTCATGTCGAATCCTCCAATTTGCGCCTCGAGTACAAGGGGGCAATGACCTAGGCGAGGTATCTGAGGCGGGTGGTCGTGTTTGTCGAAGGTGATGCACGACTCGCTGCCACCGAGGTACTCAGTGGTGGATGGTGGTGAGTGCGTGGCCAAGTTGACTTGGCGAGTGATGGCCTTCTGCACCCTGTTGGAGGGGCGCCCTTTTTGGATCATCATGGTACCCATGGCCTGTGGGTACGGTTCTCCTCCGTGGTGCTGGTCCGGTGCGGCTCCGTTCGGGGGTGGCCCAAGTGGTGGTGGTGGTGCCCCGTGTGCCACGGTGCCTGGAGTGGCTCTGTAGCCTCTTTTGACTGCATTGCGGTTCATTCGAACCAATCCCCCGTGTAGCTTGAGGAACTCGCGGCAGTCTTTGAGGAGGTGGCTGGACTTTCTCTAGCCGTCATGCTTGTCGATGTAGAAGTGTACCGTGCATGGCCCGGACAGTTTATCCTCGATGGAGGTCGCCGGTGCCTCATCGCGAGTGCGGCGTTGCCATACTTGCGTGGTTTTCCCGGAGTCGCGGTATCCGCCGCTACGGTATCCGCTGTTGCGGTTATCGTCGCGTCTATCGGCGTAGCCGGCTGCGACCATGTTGACGTCGTCACGATTGTCGTAGATGCGCATGCAACGCTTGCCTCGACGGTCGCGTCTGCGTTCGAGTTCTGCCTCCTCGTCGGAGTGAGCACGATTCTTCACCGAATCTTCTCCATTGGCCCACAGATTCGCGATCTCCATCAGGTGGTCGATGGTCTGGGGCTTTGAGCGGCCCAGCTCCTCCCTGAGCTCTAGGCGGCGGACGCCACCGTTGAATGCATCAATCGCGCGGTCTTCTGAGATGTTTTCCGCGGAGTTCTTGATGATGGACCACCTTTGGATGTATGAGCGCAGCGATTCGCCAGATCTTTGCTGGCAGCATCTCAGTTCTTCGATTGATGCAGGCCGTTTGTACGTTCCCTTAAAGTTGCGCACGAAGCTATAAACCAGCTCATCCCAACTGCGAATGGATCCGCGTGGGAGGTTATTGAGCCATGCTCGGGCGGCGCCCTGCAGCTGTAGCTGCAAGCATTGCATGGCAGTACTTCGACTGCCTCCGTGGAGCCTGACTGAGGAGATGTGATCCTCCAGCCAGATCTTGGGGTCCTGCATACCGTCGAATTTAGGGTTCTCCAACGGGAGTTTAAGCCCTTTAGGCATCCACTTCTGCCTAATGGATCTGCTGAAGCATCTGGTGCCGCAGAGCTCCCCATCTTCCTCTTCCATGTCAGTCGACCAAGCACGCCGTGCCCTTGACTTGTCGATCTTGCGCTGCGTGAGGTCGTCGCGTGCATCATATTCACGATCATGTCGCCGTGAGCGGTGGCGCCGAGACAGGTCGTGACTGCCGTCGCTGGATGAGGGCGAGGAGTGGCGCTTTGCTAGCGCTTTGCCCTTTTTGGGTCTGGTGTTGGCTCCTTGTCGAGGGCGGCCTCGATTAATCCCCAAGCCCGCGATCGTAGATTGGTGCATGGCAGTTCGGGGATCTCCAGTTGGCGGCTGGTTGTTGAGGAGGTACATGGTGGCTGCCGTCACCGCAGCCTGCGGCGTTCTGGGAAACACGTTGCCTCTCGTGTCGACTGTCATAGAGCCAAAGTCGAGGACTTTTGCAGCCTCTATGCGCTCTTGTTCGGTGAGGTGAGCCATCCACGACTGCCTCTTCTTGGCGAGGTATTCGTTGCCCTTTGAGGAGGATCCTCCGTAGGAGGAGAGCCCGGCGCAACAAAGGCTCAATTCGTCCGTTGCCTTTTTACGCGCCTCAAGTTGCGCGATTGTTTGCACCTGGCACTTGAATTCTTCCTTCAGGAGCCAGTGGTACCATCAACAATTCTTGCGGGGACCCAAAGGGTAGGGTGTGCCCCATAGGGCCTCGCGGCAGCGAGCCCACTCTTGCTCGTTGAGCTTGATTACGACGCGTTCGCCGGTTTGCTCATTGATTATGCTGGCGGGTTCGACTGCTCCTCCGTTGTTGATGGGAACGCGATTGCCGCCATTGTCGCCGTTGCCACCGTTGCCACCGTTGCCGGCGTTGGGTGGATCGGTGCCGTTGCCAGGGTTGCCACCGTTGTTGCGATTGGCAGAGGTGTTGCCTGCGTTGATGACAGCGCACATGAAGTGATTGGGGAAGCTGTTGCTTCCACAACTCTCAGATCCGGAACCGTAGGTTCCATCTTCAGTGGCCATATCGCTCAGATCAGAATCGTGACTGCTGTCGCTGATCGTGTTCTCGACTGCCACCGGGGCGTTGAGCTCGCTGAGGGTGCCGATCGATGGAGGGAACCATGACGCCGGGGCAATCGCCGGTGCTGTCGGCTGATCAGGCATGCGAAGCGTGCCCATCTGACCAACTTGGAAGCGGAAGCTCCCAATCGCCAGGCTGATTCCGTCGCCCACGGACTCGAAGGCTGGGCGGGTGGCCGGCGTGTGGACGGTGAAGTCGAAGGCACCGAAGAGCTGGCAAATCTCTGCTATTGCGGAGTCGTAGATCGCAGTTGATGGGGCCGAAGAAGCCGCAACATTAGCACTCCCATTTCCCACAGACGGCGCCAATTGACGAGGGTTTAACTCATCAATGCCCATTGTTATGGACTTGGGTTTTGGAGAAGGAGGGAGCGCTGGAGACATCTATCGGCTAGCAAACAAGCACACAGGGGACAAAGGATTTACCCAGGTTCAGGCCTCGTAGAGGTCCCTACTCCTGCTTGTCTGCTCGTGGAATTATCGAAGGAGTCGAAAGTTACAATGGTGCGCAGATGCAATCTGGCAAGGGTTGTGAAAACTATGGTTGCATGTGTCCTCTTCGCCGCCCGCTCCTAGCTTTTATATAGATAGGCTAGGTCTCGGGTAGCAGGTCGAGTCGGTTACAAGTTAGGGTTTTCCCCTTCAAACTTTCTATCTTTAACTTCTTCTTGTTCTTCAAGCAATCGAGAGTCCGTACGCCACTCGAGTCCCTTGTTTTGGGCCTTGGCAACACCGTGGGCCTGTACGTATTTGGACCATATATACCAACCTCGAGTACCTGTAGGGTATACCCATGTCAGATCAACTTCGAGTTTCCAAGAAAAAATAAAATAAAAAAGGAAGAGAGAAGTGGAACCAAACATAAAAGGTATGCCTTATGACTCCCCACTTTTGAAGTTTGACAAACCCATGCTAGTTAGTAGTAAATGTTGAGATGTTATATTGGTGGAGTGAGTCTTTCTATTGTAGTAAAATTTTCGTTTGCATGTGTATTTAGTTGGGTACGTTTTGTTCCAGCTCTCGTAATTAGCCAAGTCTAGTCTAAAAATTTGCTAAACAATTGTAATAAGAAAAAGTCTCACAATTGAAGGCTTGTGTGTTGTAGTGTTTAGTCTTGAAGGCTTATTTCTAGAGACACTCAACACCATTGAAAATATTGATTGACTTGATAGCTCTCTTTAAAAGGATTTGTTCGATTGAATTAATGTTTAGCGGTTTTTGTGAGCATGCGAACGTTTGACTTGTTAATCATAAGAATGATATAGCTTTACGCGTGTCAAACTTCATGGGATGCCAACAACTCCGCTAGCCTACGAACGATCTTCATGGAGGAAACTCCTAGTTTCGGCTATGAGTTGATTAAACACATGTAGCAGCAATGCTATAGTGGGTAAGATTCTTGGCACTCCTGGGTAGCTGTGTTCATGATGGAATCACTCATTTGGCTATTATGAGTAATCATTATGCAAAAGGAACAAAAACCTTCGTGCTGCCACGAGTGTCCATCACAACCCGATAAACTAATTTTTTTTGGCATGCTCTCAATTACTCAAGAACTGAAATTCTTGAAGGACAATGAATATAAAAGTAGTGCTTGAAAAGTCTTGATTTATAGATGTGGGAGAATTGATATACTCCAGTGTATATGCTTTTCGTGACAACTCTCAAACTCTCATATTTCATGATTATACTTTATTGTTCAAAGGCAAGCCTATGAGTTGATTACATGACATGGAATAAAGTTTACTCATTTGAATCATCCATGTTAACAGTAATTTTGCTGCGCTATAAGGATGCATAAAACCTATATGATATGCTTGCCATTACTCTATCTATGCTGAAGTTTTTCAGATTTATCAAGTGGAGGAAATATGAGACTACCAATCATGAGTAAGATCATCATCTCGTTATTTCAGTTTAAATGTTGAGTTCCTTTTTGATTTTGGTTTTCTTGCTCGAGGATGATCAAGTTTAAGCTTAGGGAGCCATCTACGTCCACATTTAAACTGGATGTTATACATATTTTTTATGAAATATCTCTCTAAACCCTGCCACTAATGCCTAATAATCAAAGGGGTATGCAATCCTTTATTTCTATTTTTTCCTGCGTAGATAAGGATGTTTGATGATGGGAATCACTACATTAAAGTCAAAAATACGAGATTTCCAACAACCAGAAGAAACCAAGAGTCATGGGTCGGAGGCAGATGCTTTAACGACCAACTATACGACCGAAATAAAATTCTGGCCATATAGTTGTCATCGACGCTGCTAGGTTAAAGAAAACAACTTTCGTGAAGGGACCCCTATATAAAGAGGCCTCGGGCGATGAGAAAAGGACGCTCGCAGAAAATCATCAGCCACCTCCAGATCTCCATCCACAACACCGACGAGCCGCCGGAGGAATAGACTTAGATCTAATCTCTCCACCACCATAGCCATATTCCACCACTTGTAATAGTAGATATCTTCTTTGATTGGCGATATTGTAAGACTATTTGCTATCAATCTCATGATTTCCACTACAATGTTTATGATCTTTGATCTCATCTCTATGTGTGAGTAATTCTCCTTGGGCTAAGGGCTTCGGCCTAGCCATGTAGATTTTTGTGCATGTTATTTATCATAGATGGGATCATGTATTAGTTTGTATGACATGATGATTATCGTATCCTCTCTTGTCTCAATCTAAGGACTTGTCAGGTACCCAAGACCCCTAGGATTGAGCCAGGTATAGGGAGTATGAGTAATGACTAATCTCCAGGTTGGGAACCCCAGTGATAGAAGGGGTAGTACACTTTATGTGAGGGATTTACTTGGGATTAACGGTGACATCACTATGCATATCATTAGTTATCTTTCTTCTATGGATGAGACTAGTAGGTTATTGCTATAAGTGGATGCGGAGGCAATAGCAATTATGGATACACTGCCCACATATAATTTATCTTGCTCTAACAATTACATGCATACTTTATTTCTATCTTTTATTCCCATAATGCTTTGCAAAGCTACAGGTGAAACCGAATGCCCTAGCCCCTCTTTCTCCATCATCGACAACAACAAAAATACGCAAACCCTTGGTCCGGTAAAAACACAAAAGGAATTCTAAAACTCCCGAAGGTCCGCAAAAGTAACTTCACTACGCATCTGCTTCCCGAGGATTTGATAAACCTAGGTCTACTAGGGAAAAAGAAGCTATACTACATCCGTAATCCAGATTGAAGGTATCAATGGTGCTGGTTGTGGCACCTAGATATCGAAGAAAACAACCCAGGAGAAGAGCGAGAGGTGAATTTTCTTATATGTGCCTTATCTTACAAGTAGATTAGTTACTGTAGAATAGAATCGAATGAACTGAAAACTCCCCTTCTTAATAAAATTAGGCACAACTTTGATACAACGGACCTATATGAGTTCACAATTCATGTCCGACAGTATACTGCTGAAAGGGCATGTATGCCCCCATGTGTGGTTTTGGTAATTAATGACAATCTCTATGGACTAATGTGTAAATTGAGTTTCACTTGTAAGGTTGTCCATTGGCATCGCTTGGACCATGTGTTGGTTTCAAGGTTGAAAAATAAGAAGCAATGTCCAAGGGCTTTGTGCATATTGGAATCAAGTAGAAGAAGAAGATCAAGAGTGTCTTGAAGAAGAAGATGGAGTTCATCATGGCTATCTTCAAGACATCATCAAGAAATGAAGGGCAAGCTCAAGGTGCACCATCTCTAGAAGATCTCATGCTTTAATCTTGCCATCTTTGGCGATCATGGAGTGATGAAGACAAGTTCAAACAAGAGGTTTCCCCATGAAGTATGGGGGAGCATTTCACAAGTCTTCATCAAGCAAGAGAAAGCAAGAAAGTCGATCCATCTTGAGAAGGACAAGACGGCCTACATCAAGATCAAATGGAATGCTCAAGGCAAAGGTATGATCTTGGTAGGTTTTCTATTTTACCGATCTCTTGTAGTGTTGGGAGACCGGGTTTAGGATGGATAGTCGTACTATCAAGAGGGGCTCTCGAGTGGGTGACTCAATCATATCTTTCAAATAGAGCTCAAACCTTTGCATTCATAGCATCATCTTTCTTGGTTGTTTTTGAATCTTATCCATGTGAGGTTCTAGAGCTTGAGGTTATCTTCATAACAAGCTCTAGTTCATCAAAAATAGATTTCCCTTGCATATCTTATTATGTTTTTGATCTTGCAGGTTTTCTGGATCCACACCTTGGGAGATATATCAAATATATATTCATGGTATTTTCTCCCTTGGTGATACCCAATATTTCTACACATTGTTATCTTTCCAACAAAATTGGTTTCATCTTGTTTGGAGTTCGCATGCAAAAGTTATGACAGTTTTAGTTCTGAAGTTTTTCCTGATCGGTAGTTCCAGTGAGCCACCGGTAGTACCGCCAGGGAATTCTTGCCATCGGTAGTACCGGTGGAAGTACCAAAGCCTTCTGCTCATCCTAGCTGTTGTTGAGTAGCCTCTCTATTTTGGGAGTCCTATTTGGCGGAACTTTGCTCAGAAGCTTAGGTGGTAGTACCGTCTTTGGCAGAAGTACCGCTACTCCACCAGAAGTATCGCTTGGGCATCTTGCCGCCAGTAGTACCGATGGAAGCTCTGGCCTCACTTCCACCGAGGGCTGGTTTTCGGTCAGTATCCTCTCTGTTTGGTGTTTGCTATTTGTCAGAATTTCAGTCAGAAGTAAAGGCGGTAGTACCGTCCACGCCGGTAGTACCAGTGCACCGAGGAAAGTTCCAGCCAAGATCATTTTTCTCCTGTTCGTCTTGCTATTTTGTAACCATTGGATGGGTTCTAGTGGTAGTACCACCCACCTAATGGTACTACCACCCATGCATGGATCTGCACCTAACGGGCAGATCTGGGAGCCCTTTAAAAGGGGCTACTCTTCCCCTTCACGAGAACCGCTCTTTTCTTTGTTTTTGGCTTCCTCTCTCTCCTCCATTGTTGACCTTGAAGAGCTTGCCGTCTCCCCTCCCCCCTCCTATGATTCTTGCATCTTTTTGGAGGGATTTGAGAGAGGATATCTAGATCTACAATCCTACCAAACCAAATCCTTTCTTTGTGAAGGAATCCTTGGGATCTAGATCTTGGAGAGTTTTGTGTTCTCCTCTTGTGTTCTTCCTCTCTTATTCCCCCAATAACTTTTGTAGCTTTGGTGGAATTTGAGAGTGAAGGACTTGCCTCTTGCATTTGGTGCATAGGTTTGAGTTCTCCTCAGAGATTCAGCGAGTTCAAGTTCTTTACTCTTGGGTTCTTGGAACCCTAGATGGTTGTGTCGAGTTGAAGTGAGTTATTGAGACCTCCAATTGAGTTGTGGATATTTCTCAAGCTTGTGGACTGTTGTGACATTGTTCTTGGGGGCTCCAATTGTTGTGGAGTTTCCTCAAGCTTGTAGCCTTTGTGGCATTTGTTGGGAGCCCTCCAATTGAGTTGTGGAGATTACCCCAATCCTTGTACGGGTTCGCTGACCGCCCTCAAGTGTCGCATAGTGGATCGTGAGTAGGCCTTTGTGGCGAGCTCATGGGAGAATATGGTGAGCCTTTTGTGGTGTCGATGTGTTGCGTGCCTTCGCATCTTGGGGTGAGGCCTTGTGTGGCGTTGGGTGAGCATCGAGCCACCAGACCTCAAGGTGAGCCACTTGTGGCGTTCGGAGTACATTGCGCCATCGCACTTCTCCAACAGAGACGTAGCTTCTTTTGAAGTGAACTTCAAGATAAACATCATCGTCTCCACGTCCATCGGTTATCTCTCAACCGAGCCCTTTACTTATGCAATCTACATTGTGATAGTCGTGCTTGAATATTATATCTTGCTATCACCTTGTTGCTTGTCTTGCTTTGCATAGGTTGTTGGTGCACTTAGTGAACCTAGTGGATATAGGTTTTGGCTTAATAAATCAAACGCTAGTTTTATTCCGCATTTATTAGAGTCTAAACTGTAATAATTTTAAAATGCCTATTCACCCCTCTAGGTGACATCCGTTTCCCTTTGAACTGCAAAACTAGATTTTGGTTGTGAGAGGGTTGTGTTCGGGCAGGATGTGAACCTGCTTGTGAATTGCAAAGAGGTTGTGTCTGTTTCGCAGCTGTTAGATATGCTTCATGCTAGGATTCCTTGGGGATCCAGACAAAGGACAAAATTGCTGTGGCGCAACATGAGTGATACCTATATGCAAATTGAGCACTCCCATGAGCTTCAGATGGTTTGGGAGTGTTGTACAGCTGATCGTAAGGTGAAAGTTGAAGCGATGATTGATGATATGTATCTAAATATTGGAGATCTTGTTGCCAGAGCTTCGTATCCTCAAGACTCAGACCAATAGATGGTGATCTAGCTAAGTTCAGTATACATTTAAAGGTGGATTCATACATGGCAAAACTTGATGACGCAGTTAATAAGCCAGTTTCGTCATGTACTGTGGAGATCACCATCGATTCCAAAAACATAACTCTTGATGAAATGAGAGAGATGATCGGTACGAAATCAGTATTTGCTCTAAGCAGATGGCACACCTCCAGTGGTGGCATCATAAAAAACAGAAATTCATAGAGGTTTTGGATACTGAAGATCTATTATAGATTCTGCGATGAAAGAAGCAAACCAGGAAGGTGTTCTTCCTGGCTACTAGGTTATAGTGGATGTAGAGGCCCCTGTAGTGGCTGAACAGAACGAGGTGATCGATGTTGATCAGATCTGATGAGATCTGCTACCCTAGGCTTGTCATATGGACCGCGTGGTTCCCCTGCCTGTATTTTTAACATAGATTGATGTTGCATTTAAAATGTGTTTATGTGATTATGTTTGTTGAGAGATTGCGATGGAATGTTGTGCGAGCTGTTGAGATTTTCGAACATATCACTCACTGAAACTATTGTTGTTGTAATAAGACATAAGTACATTATAGTTGGCATGATTATGTTTCTTGAGATGATATACTATACTTGTTTCTGTGATTATGTTTGTTAAGAGATTGTAATATAATATTTTGTGAAACCATCACTGAACAAGTGATGCATAAGTACCTTGTAGTTGACATGAATTTGTTTCTTAAGATGATGTAATATACTGCTATGTTGCTATTAGTCAAATAAATTGGAATGGGGGAAGTACATGTTTAATATTTGAAATAAGAATGTAGGAAGAGAAAACATATTAGGTAGGAGACAGAATCCATGAAAGGGCATGGTATCCATTAAACTATTGTAACATGCCAATTTAGTCAATGCTACAGCGGTGACACACTTCACTTTCCCCACTCTTGTATTCTCTCTCTCCTCACCATCACCGACGCATTCGCCATGCCATCCTGGAACGATGAGGACGACCAGTCGAGCAGCGACAACCTTCTCTCCGACATCGAGTCTTCCTTCCCTGATGTGAGTTTCTCTGTTTTCTCGGCAGGGGTTAGGCATTGGTAATTTCCTCGACCTGAGCTCCATTTGTGCATGCAATCGTGTTCAATTCTAGATTTGTGTTTCCTTATATGTAACACAGACAATCTACGGTCCCGAATGGGAGGGCCTAGATCTCGAGTTAGAAGTACCATGTGACCATGGGATAAAATTGAGGAGATATGTACATTCGAAGGCTGTAACACTGGGAGAAGGTTTTTGGGTTGTACACATCAAGTTTGTTTATATTATGTGCAATGGTGACATGAAGAAAAATGTATCGGGTTATGGATAATGTGTTTTTAGGTTGGCCCACTGTGTAAAACAATAGGGTGGGTAGATCTTGAGTGGGGAGATGCACTTAAGAAACTAGATGATACCCGCACGTTGTTGCGGTTCGTTTGTTAAAAATAGTTCCTAAATATATGTGTTGAATGAAGTAAAAAAATGTAAATGATCATGTGAAGCATGTAGTACTTGTTGCAACAATCAAGCTATCATGTTCTTTATAAAAAAATATTTCCTAAAATGCCCGCAATTAAAAAATATATCTAATCTTAGTAGAACTGAATGTAATACAACTCTCCACATATACGTTTCAACACTATAATACTATATGAAATATAAATTCCTAAATAAGTATTGTATTGTTTTCTCATCATTTTATTTTATTCGATGTAAATATAAAGTGAGAAGCCACACAATCGAAGGTATCTCTTTGGAATTTCAGACCTGGAGAGCACACGTAGACAATAAAAATTCCCAACATGGCATGAACTGCTCTTTATGGGACTAACATGAACGCCCATGGTTGAGATAATAAATAATATAGAAAACTGGATCTTTGCAGACACGGGTTGGTAGACATCAGAGCACAGGCGTCGACAATAAAAATTAGTATGCATGAACTGCTTTTTCATCAGACTAACCGGAACACCGCATGGTTCAAACAATAGATTGTATAGAAAATTGCTTCCCTGCACACATAAGATGGAATCGGTGAATCGGTCCTGAATGCATTATTGAGTATTGTTGGTGCGGAAGCTAATGATAAAATGAGGCTGATACTCCTTGCTAGTCTAGTGGATGTTGCATTTCCAGCGCAATGTTTTTACAACAACTCTGAGTAGGAAGAAGTCAATATATTCAGTCATCTTCGGAGTGAAAGTTCCCTTACTGGTCTCTCTTGACAGAAAGGCTGAAGCCAATATGTGCAATGAGCTAAACATTTTATGTAAGATACTAATATGTATATGTAGTAATTTGACGGTAGACTGACCTGGCCCATCTGAAACATTGATTGGTATTCGGAACAGCCTGAACACAAACAGATATATGAAAACATTGCAATACAGATAAGTGGAAATCCATTTCTCAAGCTTCGGTTCCATGTTTCTTCATGTGTAATTATCCAGTCATGGAAACGAATCTTTTTTTTCTACAAGAAGTCTTCTTCATAGATTTTTCTAAAGGTCAAACATTAGTGGAATGCTATAAGACATACTAAAGTATAGCAAAAGAATGGACACGAATCAATTGAAGGACTGGCAAAAGAGAGCCCCCTGTACTTTAAACAAACCGAGTAGCACGAAGAAAAGGCATGGCAAGACGGAGAGAACAGCAGAGACCTGTAATTCGACCCAATACTAATACCAGCAGGGGCATTCTGGCTCTGCACAATCATCTGAAATCATCAGCAGACCTGAACCATTCTAGTGGGAAAGGATAAAAGGAGTAGAAGGCCAAAGCTCATGACATAGGCTTAGCGGAGGCTTGAATCAATAGATGACGGAGACGTAATTTAAGAGGAGGCGCATGAGGAAGATGGCGTGGAACAGGAGCACGACATGGAATTTAAAAGGATGGGATGTGCGCATTAAGGGGAATAAATGAAAGGTATAAGTGGGAAGGAGGAGATGTGCAGCCACCGGTTCTTGCCATGCGAGTATGTCCACTTCCTGAGATTACATGATTACTAAAATCCAAAATAAAACTTGGAGTATTTGCTGATGTGGCAAACTGAGGTGGATAGGCTGCATGTTGAGAGAAATATGGTAGTGGGGATCACCTATTTAGTTATTATAGATGTTTGGCCCAGTTATGGGAGATGTATAAGTTTTAAAGGTCGAAAAGATTTACTAATGCTTGTGATGCAGCTAAAAAAATTACAAGCTTTCGGTAGAAAATAAGGAGCTGGAACAAGAAATCAAGAATTTACCGTCAGAACTAAGTGACACAATCAATGGGAGCTTGTTTGTGGGAACTGCACAAAAGCTTCAAGATAGTCACAGGTTTCTGGTTCATAAGACAGAAAGGAGAGGAATCAACTTAGAAAAGACATGAAGAAGCCAGAGTACTACATTGCGAATTTGTTGAAGGAACTAAAAAAGGCGTGCGAGGTGGACAGGGATAGACTACAGAGAATAAAAGAAATTGTACATGAATAATTTTTGCCGTGTCAAATGCCTGAAACTAGTTAACTATAGAATTTGCAATTGCGCTATCTTAACTAAGCCAAACTCAATCCTCGAGCAAATTAATTTCAGACGAACACATATTGTGTATAGAGTTAAGTTCACGTTTACAAAATCACCACTACAGGGATAAAACATGAAATTCAGTATTATATAGACATATGTTGGGTTCAAGCGAGCCTGGCCCGGAGCTGCTCGTTTTCCTTTATAATATCCTCCAGTATGATGGTACGTTCGATTAGATCCGCTTTCGTCTTTGCCTGCTCCATGAGTACTTGGATGTGCGCCTCCCGTAGGTTCAAGCACTTACTCTCGGATTCGAGAAATTGGTCCGTAATCATACGATTTTTCTCCATGAGCTCCTTCATGATCTCCATATGCTTACTAGCCGAGATGCGACCTTTCTTGTGAAAAAGTTTCGCCTAGCCGGCGTTTTCCACCTTAATATTGTGGCACTTGTCAAAAAGCACCGCGACTTCAACGCGCAGGTGGTCAAATGCTAGCTTATGAAAATTCTGCTTCTCCCTTTGGATGACTATCTTGTCATTTAGCCAGGTCACTAAGTCTAGGTTGACCTTTCGCCTCTTTTCCTGCAACAAATATATATGATTTGTTTAGTTCACCAGGCCAAGGTGATGAGTTTTCATAATTAATTGAATCAACTAGTGGCACAATCATAATTTCAAGGAAGAAGCAATCTAGGACTAATTAAAATTTTATGAATCGACTAGTGGCACTGTTATAATTTCAATTTCAAAGCAACCTAGGTTTTTCTACAATTAAGGGTGTTATGGGTTTTTCCAATGTCCCCAAATAGTAGTGGCAAACTCGTAATGCGGAAACAAATTAGATACATAATGGAAAGAAAGGATGATGTCCATTCATGAACTTGAACACCAAGCCATGTCCATGTAGATAAGGAGTTGCTCTAGGATTCCTTAAATGTGCGATATATATATTACAAAAAGAGTGCAGTGTCAACTAATATTCCTGCCCCCTCTAATAGGAATCAGACTTGGCCATTGCCTGCTACACCTCCAGCTTGGCCCTTAGTTCCTCGTTCTCTTTCTGACCACCCTCGAGTACGGTGATCCCTCGGCTTATGTCCTCCTTCACCCCTCTCACTGCATCCAGGAAACGGTTCCTGTCAAGGTAGGCTTCGATGACCGCCTTTGTTTTGTTGATGCGTTTTCTTAGTGCCTTGGCGTTTTCCTTCTATTGGAGAGTGCATCTCATCTGAAGATTCTTCTTGTCCTCCATGAGCTTCTGATTATCTTGATGGCCAGTTCTTCCTTGGTCAAGGTATGGTCGATCAGCTTCTGCAGCCTCACGATGTCACGTGCAAAATCTAGCGAGATCTCCTTCTGTAGAGATAAACGCCTGCGTAGGCTCTCATTAGCCTGGGAACTGGAGCGTGTAAGCTCCAGTTGGTTGTCAATCTTGGCATTGATCGCGACCACCTTGTCACGGTTCTCAACTTTCGCTCGCTGCATCGTTCATGTTATTTGAAATAGAAATTCTATAATTCTACTCCAGGTTCTAGGGGAAAACTAATACAAATCACAAAATCCTCCCTGAATCTATGAACAACATACGACCTGAAATTTCTTGTGTTGTTAATCAAATATGTCTTCACATGCATGATCCTAGAAAACCTCACCTTCTTATTATCAATTGAATTCTTCATTATCTTGATCTTGGTATTACTCTTTCTTCCTCCTCTTCACATAATCTTGTTGTCTATTTGGATGGTGATTGAGCTGGTTGCCAGGATACTCACCGCTCTACGTCAGGGTTTCGTGTATTCTTGGGGGACAATCTGATTTCTTGGTCATCTAGTCAGCAACCTACCGTCTCGGAGCAGTGTTGAGGCAGAGTACCATGAAGTTTCTACTGCAGTGGTTGAGGCCTGTTGGTTACGACACTTGCTTCTGGAGCTTCATCGACCACTTAACAAGGCAACTGTTTTTTATTGTGATAATATTTCTGCAGTATACATGTCTGCCAACCTTGTGCAACACTGCCTTACAAAGCATATTGAGTTAGACATTCATTTCGTCAGAGAGAATGTTGCCCTTGGCGCTCTCAGGGTTTTGCATGTTCCTTCCGATCATCAATTTGCAATTGCAAATATATTCACTAAAGGGTTGGCCACACCATTGTTCTTGGAGTTTCGTTCCGTTCTTCACATTACTGGCGGATTTTCATCACGTTCAGACTACGGGAACGTGTTAGATAACATCTCGTATATTTGACGGGGACGTGTTAGATAACATCTCTTATATTTGACACAGAGATGGTTATGGTTACCTTGTATAGCTCAGCTCAAACAGAACCGTCCTAGATTTTCTTGTACTCCAAGTTGTATAACCTATATAAATGCAGGAAATGTAGGTAGTGACCGGTCGGTGGAAGTAAAAACCTACCAGGCGTGCGTGTAGTGCACTACTGTCTGCCAACATCCACTAACGACAAAACGAATCAAAGCCAGCAAAGAATCAAATCGAAAATTTAAAATGTTTTACAGATTAAACCGTTAATTCGATTTAGGATCCGTTTTCACCGTTCGGCTGGTCGTGACGAGATCTTCAAAACTAGATCCCATGTTGGTATGTTTTGATGAATTTTTCTTTGGACCAAAAAGTTTCCACCCATAACACGTGAGTTATTCATGTCATAATAAGTAAGTTATCCACTCTATATCATATAAGTTACTCATCGTATAAATAGGTTGGGTCGAGGCGCTCTCATACTTCTCATGGGTAACTTTTATATTTTTTTCATCTCATAAAACCTTGATTAACGCATCGACGAGCGATGAAGACTCGGTACCCTAACACCCTTTGAGCCTTTTTCACCCGTACACCATGGTAGCGACGACGGACAAAATCGGCCCGCTCGACTACTGCTTGCCCGTTACGTTTGTTCACTATAACTTAGGGTGGTGGTGGGTAGGGGCATAAGATCTCATTTTATTATATCGTGCAATAAAACTTAGATTTAATTCCTTTGAAAAAGTATGCTTGATGTTTGACACGGTACCTTTCGATGTTGAGTCGCCCGTATGTCTCTCGTGGCGAAGAGCGACGCAGCCGAGCCGCTAGAATAACTTTTGTATTCTATCTCTGATAATTTTTTAGTGGTGGATGACTTATGTGTTATTGAGTGGGTAACTTAAATGCTGAAGTATGGATAACTCTCATGTTACTAGTGAATAATGTTTTGTTTATTTCTATGGATAACTTTGTACAATTTTCGGGATAACTTTATTTTTTTGCCACCATAATTTTAAGCCCTGATTACCTCCATCTTAGTTAATTACATGTGTGATAGACTTACTTGATTTGGACACAGTAGCCTAGGTGTCAGGATGCCGAGTTTTCGTGGGCGACGTAGTGAAAACGAATCTTAAATTATAGGAGTTCACATTTATGTTTACGCATACATACAAAAACTCAAACACATGACCTGTTTATAGGGTGGATAACTTAGGTAATACCATGTGGGTAACTTACGTAGTTCAGCATGGATAACTTTTGTGTTACAGGTGGATAACTTTTGGGTCAAAAAAGGAGTTTTCGAAACATATTGATATGAGATCTAGTTTAAAAGATCTCATCGCGACTAGTCTAATGGTGAAAACAGATCCAAAATCGGATATACTGTTTGACCTACAAGTCATTTTGAATTTTCAGATTTTCGAATTTATATCAGGTATCAGATATTTTACAGTCATGAATATTATTTTCAGGAGGCAGGGTGATTGCTGGATAAGGCTTTATTTTGTTGTTGAATAGTGTCATATTTCTTCATCGGGTTGAGTTCTGTTTTTTTTTTTTTTTGAGGAAAGACGAGGAACTGATTCCCCCACGATGCCCATGCATTTCGACTATCCAACGAGGGGCAAGATGCTTCTTGACTCAGTTACAATTATAAATCTTTAGATAAAAATCCAATCGTCAGTATTTTTAATTTAGATTACGCATGCATTTATATTTGACAAAAGGGCAAATCCTTACCATAAACAAATAGTAGTACTACTCAGTGCATTGCATCTGCTAGGTAAATCGAGAACATTGAATCAAGTGGTCGGACGGCTCATATTGGCCAGTCCCTAGCTACCGTAAAAACCCTCTCTGAGGATCATTGGATCCACACGCACGCAAATTCTATAGCAACAAAATCAACTTCCATAGCTAGCGTAGACGACCAACCCTACTTTGCGGCGGCGCACTCGGGCGGTGGGCCGTTCGGGAACCGCTTCCAGGTGTCGGCGCAGTAGTTGTAGATCATGTAGTTCTTCTGCACCCATTGGAGGCGGGCCTGCGCCGCGGCGTCCAGGTCCTGGTGCATCCACGCGCCGTCGGACCTAGCGCACGCCGCGGCGTCCTGCGACGTGCACCGCTCGCCGCGAAGCCCTTGTACGACGCCACGAACGGCGCCCGCGACCAGTCCGTCTTGACGAGCCCGCCCTGCGTCGCCCAGGCCTCCGCGTCCCACAGGCTCGCGTACACCCGCATCGGCTGCTGCGTCAGGAACGGCACCCCTGTTGTGGCTTGCAGGTTCTGGTACACCCGTATCGGCGTCCCGTCCACGTAGAAACTGCAAGCAAGCAGAGGAATAACAACGTATCATCAGATTCCTGTATGTACGTCGAGAAGATGATGATGATGATGTACACACATGATATCCAGAAGAAGCTTACAGGATCTGGGTGGGGTTCCAGACGACGGAGTAGGTGTGGAAGTCGGCGGTGGGGTCGAACCACATGAGGAACTGCTGCTCACGGTTGCCCTGCCCCTGGCTGAACACGTTGGTCTGCACCGTGTAGGGCTGGCCGCTCGCGTTCCCCAGGAACTCGAAGTCGACCTCGTCGTGGTGCGCCCCCTGCGGCGGCGACGAAAGCTGCACATATGCACCAGTCACGGAGTCAGGTCATGCATGCCCCATGTTCGATGTCGTCAAGAGATCTAGGTTAAGCGTATATATTACTTACGTAGAAACTGGTGACAGTGCCGGCTGAGTTGCCGGGGACGAGCTTGATCTGCATATCGAAGCGGCCGAACAGGTACTGGTTCTTGGACTGGAACCCGGAGCCGGAGGCCTTGTCCATGGCCAGCGTCAGGAGGTTGCCGCCGCCGAGGATCTGCGCGCGGCCATCGCCAAACGTGATGTCCACGTCCTGGTTGAAGTCGCCGCCGCGGGCCACGCCGGCAACCAGCAGCAGCACAGAGGACAGGATCACCACGGATGTTCTCTTCGGATTGGACGCCATCGTAGATCGGATGCGCTGACCTACTTCTGGTTTTGCTGTGTTTGTTCGAAGACAATGGGTGCAAGTCGTGGGTTTTTATAGGAGGCCAATGGGATGGAGGAGGCCTCATATGGCATCCTCTGATTGCTTCCGAGTAATTGCTAGCTAGGAGTAATTAGGGGTTATTTCCCACCAATCATATATATTTAATTATATTGATTACTCTCTCATTTTTGGACTGTTTAGACTTGTCTCAAAGATTACGCTGAATAAATGCAGTTTTCTTTTATGTATTCTTTGGTTCCACATTAAGAACCAAAATCGGAATAAAATTATGAGTTGATATCTCCTACTCCATTTACCAAGTTTTCATTCTAATGCCCTATTAGGGCTCCTTTGATTCATAGGATAGGAAAACCATAGTAGGAAAGACATAGGATGTCATGACTACTTGAATCCTATGGGCACATGAATGCTCTTTGATTCTTGCAAAGGAACTTTTCATGAGGTATGACCTAATGTTTTTTTCCTATAAGATTTACACTAGAAGATTCCTTTAGGATTATTCCTATGGGATATGTTCCTACAAATCCAACATTTTGTATAGGAAATTTTCGTAGGATTCAAATCCTACACAAATCCTATGAAACAAAGCAGCCCTTAGCAAAAGTAGTGCCGATTATTAACCATTATTAAGGTTTTATCATATATGTTGTTTTTTATGCATTATTTGGTTCCACACTAAGAACCAAAATTAGAAGAAAATTAAGAGATATATCTTCTAGTTTGCCATTTCTAACAATAATTACCCCTAGCAAGTTCTCATTCTAATACCATATTTAGCGAAAGTTGAGCGCATTATTAACACTTATAAGGTTTAATTTACGTACTTCTGACTAGTGGGCCTCAATAGTCAGTACACATAGCATGAATATGTCCTCGTTTGGCCTTTCTTGAACAAATATTAAGAACAAAAATTAGAATAAATTTAAGAGTGAATACCTCCTAGTTTGACCTTCTAAGAGTGAATACCTCCTAGTTTGGCCTTTATGAACAAATATATGGCATCCTCTGATTCCTTCCGAGTAATTGTCAGCTAGGAGTAATTAGGGGTTATTTAACACCAATCATATATATTATTTAATTATATTGATTACTCTCGCATTTTTAGATTATTTAGACTCGTCTCAAAGATTACGCTGAATAAATGCAGTTTTCTTTATGCATTCTTTCGTTCCACATTAAGAACCAAAATCGGAATAAAATTATGAGTTGATACCTCCTACCCCATTTACCAAGTTTTCATTCTAATGCCCTATTACCAAAAGTTGTGCCAATTATTAACCATTATTAAGATTTTACGTATGTGTTCTTTTTTATGCATTATTTGGTTCCACACCAAGAACCAAAATTAGAAGAAAATTAAGAGTTGTATCTTCTAGTTTGCCATTTCTAATAATGATTACCCCCATTTAGGAAGTTCTCATTCTAATACTCCCTCCGACCCCATATAAGTTGACTCAAATTTATATAGATACGGATATATCTAGCACTAAAACTTGACTACATATATTCGTATCTAGATGAATTTAAGTCAACTAATATGGGCTGCAGGGAGTATCACATTGAGCGAAAGTTGAGCGCATTATTAACACTTATAAGGTTTAATTTACGTACTTCTAAAAAGCTTTCTGGTCTAGTTTTAAAACTAGACTATGAAAAGGCGTACTTCTAAAAAGCTTTCTGGTCTAGTTTTAAAACTAGACTATGAAAAGGCGTACGATAGGATTGATTGGAATTTTCTAGATGATATGCTTAAATCTAGGGGTTTTGGAATTATTTGGAGAAATAGGATCAAAGCTATTTTATACAGGGGTTCTTTCCGTGTTAGGATCAATGATGTTAATATCAGTTATTTTATGGCTGGAAAGGGGCTCAAGCAGGGTGATTCTCTCTCCCCAATCCTGCTTAATTTAGTGGCTGATGCGAGTTCTTAAAAATCTTGTTCAAAGCAGCTAATAATCATTTATCTATGAGTTACTTCCTCAAACTATTCCTGGTGGAGTAAGAGAGTTAATCACAGGAATTTAATTGGCCCCCACGGCACCGAGTGTCAGCCATCTGCTTTTTGCGGATGACTCTTTGTTCCTCATGGAAGCTTCTCCGGAGAGTGCTACGGCAATAATCAATATACTACAAGCATACGAAGAGTCAACTGGACAGATCATCAACCGGGACAAGTCTTCGATTCTTTTCAGCAAAAATACCCCAAGGGCGCTTAAGGAGGAAGTCCTGCAGAGTTTAGGCTTAACTCGGAGGCGCGGGGTGGCAAATACCTAGGCCTGCCCACTTATATTGGGCGGGATAGAGCAAAGGCCTTAACATACATTAAAGAGAAGACCTGGAAGAGAATTGTGGGCTGGAAGGAGCCGTTCCTGTCAAAAGCTGCGAAAAAAACCTTGATCAAAGCGATTGCACATGCCATACCGACCTACGCCATGGCATGCTTTGAACTCACTAAGGGACTTTGTGATGAGATCACACAGATGATATGTCGATACTAGTGGTCGCAAAAGGATAATAAGCACAAAGAACACTGGGTGAGTTGGCAGAACATGATGAAGCCGAAGGAGGAGGGGGGCCTCGGTTTTGGAGTCATCCACACTTTCGATATAGCTATGCTCGCACGACAAGGGTGGAGACTACTTTAGGCGCCTGATTCCCTTTGTGCGAGAGTACTGCGAGCAAAGTATTTTGCGGATGGTGATGTCCTAAATACGAAACCAACGCCAGGGATGAGTTACACGCGGCGAAGCATCCTCAAGGGCATCCATGTTCTGAAACTGGGTGCTATATCGAGAGTAGGATATGGGACGAAAATTCAGGTGTGGTAGGACCCATGGATCCCGGACAGCTCGACAAGGAGGCCTAGCACGCTACAAGGAAACCACTGAAGGAGATATTCCCTAGAGGCAAATAAGAAATAGGTTTTTATTATCATATCTCAAATCGTTTATAATAGTTTCATATTGTGCTATAACTGTGCCAAGTAGAAACATTGGTACATGTGTGGTATGAAACAACCAAGTCCCTAGTAGCCTCTATTCATACTAGTTCGTTGGTCGCGAAGATGATCTGGGTTTCAAGATCATGGGCATTTATGCCGACTGACAACGAGATCATGTCATTGGAGAATGATGTGGTTGGACATTCTTCGAAGGATTGCAACACGATCAAGTCATACAGTTCATTGTTGCAACAGCTATACCTAGACTCCTTCTCCTTAGACCATGAGCACATATTACTCACTGTTTCCCTAGGCTGCTTTGACTGCATCAAACGCCACTTGGTAATGCGGTGGTCATAAAGGTGTACGTTGGGTATTCCGAAGGAACAGTAGATGACATGTGACTGCAAGACCGGGATTTGTTCAGCCACATGACATGTAAAGATACATACGGCCGATTTGGTGAGATTACATCTATAAATGTTGCAACATGTGACTAGGTCACGGGGATGTAATATCACGGTAACAAGAAAACATAACTTGTTGTGAACGAGATTGAACAAGGTATAGGATACCAATGATCGGATCTCGGACAAGTTGTATCGAGAAAGAAAAGGAAGAGGATGCTACATTTAGACGGTTCAAACAATATTGTCATCAGGAATGCATAGGGGTCACATGGATATCCCTGGTCCCTCTTTTGATCATTGATACAGATCATGTCTAGAACATTCCCGAGCCGTGAGAGGATACACTTAAGGGTACGATGGGAGCGATCATTCATAAGACGGAATCACAGTAGAGAAAGAGAGAAAGCCGGAATCGTTCCGCAGAGAGATCCGAAGTTGTTCGGAGAAAGAATAAAGGACCGGAAATGTTCCGTAGAAAGATCCGAAGTCGTTCGGAGGAAATCAAAAGGGAACCAAAAGGTGTTTCGGGTCAAGATGGATTTTGTAATATGTATTTACGTATTAATTAATGTAATTAATATTAAATATAATATTAAAATCTAATTTGAAGGGTTATTCCACTAATGGGCCAAACTTCCTAGGGAAATAGGGCCCATGAGGGAAAACCGGAGGAGGGAAGGGCCAAGGGCCAAGGCCCAGGCGCCTTGAGGGGGCCTACCCAGCCAGCCTAGGGCTGTGTGCGGGGTGGGGCCCACCCCAGGCCGGCTGGCCCATTAAGGCCCATGCGCCCCCTCCCCTCTCCCTTGTTTAGTCCCACATGGGAAACCCAAGGGGGAGGGCACACCCCCTCCCCCTATATAAAGGGGTGCCCATGGGTGGGATGAACACACCAATATTTGGAGTATTCCTTTGGTTGACTTCCTCCTTCTCTCTCTCCCTCTATACCTCGTGACCATGGCCCCAAGTCTGGGCTGTGCGATGAAGGCACACCTGCAGTACGCCGTTGCACTGTAGGGATTCCTAGCCGGATATCAACTTCCGCACTCCCGGCGGGATCAGGGAGCTGGAGGTCTCATCGTGCACCGGATGTGTACGAAGACACGAGGCGCAACACTTGGGGCGCTTAAATATCGTGAGCCGGAGCTGTTGCACGGTGAAGATGATGAAGATCAAGAAGGAGCAAGGGGTGACCTGCGAGGAGCTTCGCGACCTTGAGGTCGGCTTTGAGTACGACTACATCAACCACGTTCCCCGCGGAATGTTAACCGCGTACAGACTACAAGGGTATGTACTATCTACGCATCGGCCGTTACTGCATTACTACATAGATAGATCCTAGGCTAAGTTTCTGGGATCCTTCGTAGGGAAATTTTTGTTTTCTGCGCCGATCCCCAACAACCACAAGGTACACATGGTATCTGAGCTAATCGAGCAGGAAACAATCTACTGGAATGTTGCTCTGGTGAGACAGACGTTTAATCCAAAGGATGCTGATGCAATTCTAAATATACCGATCTATGCTGACTCAGAAGATCAGGTGGCGTGGCACTTTGATAGCCGTGGAGTCTTCTCTGTCAAATCTGCCTACAAGGTGTACGAGCTAGAGAACAACTCCCCCAAACAAGCTGGCGCAATGGAAGGTGACCGAGGCAACAACTAGGAGAAGGAAATGTGGAATAAAACATGGAAACTTGACTGCCCGCCAAAAGTCTAGCATTTTCTATGGAGAATCGGCCATGATAGCCTCCCTACTAGAATGAATATTGAGCGCAGGCCGTAAAAATATTGTGGGCGGAAACTATGCCCTCTCAAGCTCGTGGTACGTGTTTATATAGGTGAGATATAGCTCTCACAAGCGTGTAGACAAAGAGGTATCCGTATTGGGGTAGAGTACTACTCTATATCCAATACGGACATATTACATAGTTTAACACTCTCCCTTAATCTAAACCTAGAGAGAGGTTGAGATTACCCTTAAAAGCCACTAAACATTTTATAGGGAGAGTCTTTGTGAAGCCATCTGCAAGCTGATCTTTAGTTGAAATGAATCTGATATCCAACTGTTTGTTTGCAACTCTTTCACGAACAAAGTGAAAGTTAATCTCAATATGTTTTGTCCTAGCATGAAAAACAGGGTTAGCTGACAGATATGTGGCACCCAAACTATCACACCATAAACATGGCTTCTGCTTAAGTTTAACTCCAAGCTCCTTAAGTAATGCTTCGACCCATATGAGCTCAGCAGTAGCATTAGCTACAACCTTATATTCAGCCCTAGTACTTGATCGTGATACTGTTGCCTCCTTTTTAGCACTCCATGAAATGAGATTTGGACCAAAAAACACAGCAAAGCCTCTAGTAGATTTTCTGTCATCAGGACAGCCTGCCCAATCTGCATCTGAAAAACTGAAGACGATTTCCTGAATGTAAGGCCAGTTTTCAAAGTCCCTTTGATGTATCTCAAGATTCGCTTCACAGTTGTCCAATGCGAAGTAGTAGGAGCATGCAAGAACTGACAAACCTTATTAACAGAGAAATATATATCAGGCCTTGTTAAGGTCAAATACTGCAATGCACCTACAATGCTCATGTACTGCATACTGTCATCTGGACCAAGATGATCTCCTTGAACCAAAGATAAGGACTCACTCGAGGACAAGGGAGTAGGCGATGAGGTACATTGACTCATACCGACTTTTGTAAGAATATCAGCAACATATTTCTCTTGAGTAAGATGAAGACCATCATGAGTTTGCTTTACCTCAATGCCAAAAAAGAAGTGGAGACGACCCAAATCCTTGAGAGCAAAATCATGTCTGAGATCATGAAGGAGTGCACCAATAGCCTTATTAGAGCAGCTTGTCACTATAATATCATCAACATAGATAAGAACATATATAGTGATGCCAGACTTGTTGTAGAGAAACAATGATGTGTCACCCTTAGAGGGAACAAAACCAAGATCATGCAGCTTGTTACTGAGTCTGGCAAACCATGCACAAGGAGCTTGTTTTAGACCATAAAGATCTTTATCAAGCTTGCAGATGAAATGTGGAGTTTGTGGATTTTCAAAACCTGGGGTTTGTTTTATATAGACTTCCTCCTCCAGAACGCCATGCAAAAACGCGTTCTTGACATCTAGCTGCCGCAAGCTCCAGCCACGGGAGATAGCAATGGAAAGAACCAGTCTAATAGTTGCTGCTTTAACCACTGGACTGAAGGTATCTCCATAGTCAATGCCGTATCTTTGTTTGAAACCTTTTGCAATCAGGCGTGCTTTATACCTGTCTATAGTGCCATCGGCATTCTTCTTGACACGATAGACCCACTTACAATCTATAAGATTGCGAGTGGAACTTGGATGAACAAGATGCCAGGTCTTGTTGTCCATCAGTGCATTGTATTCATCTTGCATTGCTTGATGCCAGCGTGTGTCCTCAAGTGCTTCAATAAGAGTGATGGGTTCACCTATGGAGGTAAACATACCATATCAATATATTGTTTTGGTTGTCTTATACCTTTCTTTATGCGTGTCCGAGGTTTAGGAATAGGTGAAGGTGGGGGTGGAGACGCAGAATCATCATCATCTTCCCTACTAGTCCCACCAGAGCTATCACCACTGTCAACCTCATCTGGCGGTGGGGATACAGGTGGTGTGGATACAGGCGGGAGAGACACGGAACGACGACGTCGTCGTGTGTAGACGTGGCGAGCCAGAGACACCACACGTGGTGCTGGTACCATGCACGTCGGGGACGTGTGGTGAGAGCGACCGGGTGAGGACGAGGCGGCCGTTGCGCATGACGACGCGTGAGATTCTAGCTCAGGATACGCACCATGCATGCATTTTCTGCACCATGCACATCTGTTTGCGCACCACATCGATCACCAGTTGTGGCTGAATTTCCTTCATCTTCAGCCAAAATTTCTTCAGCACTGTCACAAGTATTATTAGCAACATCAAGCTAATCATCCGGAGCAACAATTTCTGAAACAACTGGATGAACATTAGGCACAACATGCAATGGCATATAGTCATCAATATTTGCATCCCCTAAAGTAGATGGTGTATCAATAGGTAAAAGAAGGATTTCTTGTTGAATATGTTTTCCAGCATTTGGATTGAGAGATGCAAAGGGAAACACAGACTCATCAAACACTACGTCGCTGGAGATATAGACATGACCGGTGGAGGTGTCAAGGCATTGTACTCCTTTATGAAGTGAGTTGTATCCTAGGAAGACAACGAGTGGATCTGAAAGAAAGCTTTCTCTTGTCAATGACCAATGTGTGCAAAATTGAATGACCAATGCGTTTTATTTTCATAGCATTGCCGTCTGTAGTGTGCACACGGTCATGTCCCTGGTACTTGTCATGGATGGTGAGCTTGTTCAGTGCACCAGTGACGTGGTTAGTGGCACCAGTGTCGGAGTACCAGTTGGTGTCAATGACATAGACTGCTACATGGGCAGACTTATTATCACGATCACCTTCATCATCAGAATTATTGCCATAGCGCCACCAACAGTCACTGGCAGGGTGGCCATATATCTTGCAAATCTGGTAGCGTACATCAACAAAGGGGGTGGGGGCACGGTCGGGGCGCCCCTTACCTCCTCCATCACGACGCATGGACACATCATGGCTCCTATCATCACGACGTGGCTCGTCGTGACGCCTATCATCACGACATGGTGAAGGAAATATGTCCTGAGAGGCAATAATAAAGTTGTTATTGTGTATTCCTTGTATATGATAGATGTTTATTTTGCATGCTATAATTGTATTGATAGGAAACGTCAATACATGTGTGTTTAATAAACAAAAAGGGTTCCTAGTTATGCCTCTCTTATAGACTAGCTCGTTGATTAACAAGATGATCAAAGTTTCCTGATCATGGACATTGGATGTTGTTAATAACGAGGTCACAACATTTGTGAAATGATGTGATGAACATTTATCCGAAGTATAGCATTACGATCAAAGTCATTATGTTTATATTGCTATAACATCATATGAAGTAATATTAGTCCTTAGACCATGAGATCATGTTAATTGCTAACACCAGAAGAGTATCTTGATAACATCAAACGTCACACTATAACAGGGTGACTATAAAGGTGGGTTCAGTGCTACGAAGGTATTATGTTGAGGCTCATGGATCAAGAGTGCAACTTGTCAATCCCGATGACGGATAGATATACTCTGGGCCCTCTCGGTGATATCACATTAAGATAGCTTGCAAGCAAGTGATGTGATCACTAGAATGTTATATCATGGGAATGAGAAAAGAGTTTTATTAAATGAGAGAGCATTAAATTTGGAGAAATTTAATGCATTTAAAGTGGAGACTTTAAAAGAGAATGTGAAGGGGCATTTTAATGTGGAGGGAGTTACCACCACATGAATGGGGGAGGTGAGGGGTCACCCCCCATGAGGTGCCGGCCATGGGGAGGGGCACCGCCCTCCTCCTATAAAAGGCCCTCCTCTCACTCCTTCTTCCTGACACCTCCTCGTGAAGGATCTCTCTCCCCCTCTAGATATATTCCCCCATGGTCTCAGATTAGCGAGATACATGTTCCCGGTGGCCTTGCGTCTGGAAGGAGTTGCTGCTTGATGGCTCTGTATTGGCGCCAGGAAAATGCTGGAGCGATGATGATGTAGAGCTCGTTGGGAACCCCAAGAGGAAGGTATGATGAGCACAATAGCAAGTTTCCCTCAGTTATGAAACCAAGGTTTAATCGAACCAGTAGGAGCAAGGAAACACCCCAAAGGTGTTGCTAGCTGAGCCTTGGCAGGGCGCACTACCGGTGCTAGTAGCAACGTGGAGACCTGCACAACACAACCACAGAACTTTGTCCCCAACTTGCGATGAGGTTGTCAATCTCACCGTGTTTTGCTGAAAACAAAGGATTAAACATATCGAATGGAAGGAAGTAATAGTTTGCAGAAAGTAAACACAAAGCAGTAAATAGTTTATAGATTGTATGTAAAGAAAAGGACCGGGATCCATAGTTCACTAGAGGTGTCTCTCCTTAGATAGATAACATGCTGGGTGAACAAATTACAGTGGGGCAATTGACAAACATCGAGAAAGCAATACATGCATATACTAATCATCTTGACTCCTTTGAGATTCGATTGGGCATTACCACATTATACATAGACCGCCATCCAACTGTATCTATGACTAATAATCCACCTTCAGGTTATCATCCGAACCCCATCCAGTATTAAGTTGCAAGCAACAGATTATTGCTTTACGAACTGCGTGTAAAGTAAACAATACGATTTTTCTATGAACAAAGGATTGTTGTTTTCTCCCTAGTAGCAACAACACATCTAGTACCTTAGAGATTTCTGTCACTTCCCCAGATTACCAGAGGCATGAACCCACTATTGAGCATAAATACTAACTCTTGGAGTTGCTAGCATCTACTTGGCCAAGATAGCTACTAACAACGGAAAGCATGCAAGATCACAAATAACAAAGACATGATAGAATCAATAATCAATCTGAAGTAGCATCTCAATATCCATTGGATCCCCGCAAACACAACATGCAGAATTAGAAATAGATGATCTTGATCATGAACGGAGCTCACAAGATCTAAACATGAAAGCACAAAGGAGGAGAACCAGCCATCTAGCTACTACATGGATCCGTAGTCCAAGGATGAACTACTCACGCATCACACTGGAGGCTTGCATGGTGATGAAGAAGGCCTCCAGGGTGAATTCCCCTCTCCGGCAGGGTGCCGGGAAGAGCTTCAGATCCCTCCCGATCTAGGGATGGAGATGACAGCGGCTACAGACTCTTTCGTGGATTTTTGATCGGGTACTTAGGGTTTTCGTCCCGAGGGCATCTTATAGGCGGAAGGGGAGGCTGAGGGGGTGCCGGGAGCAGCCACACCACCCCCTGGCGCGGGCCAGGCTGGGCCACGCGGCCAGGTGGTGTGGTGCCCCCTGGCCCCTCTCTGTCTCGTACTCTGGCATCTGATGACTTCCGGAAAAATAGGCACTTTGGCTTTTGTCCCGTCCAATTACGAGGATATTCATTTTCTGACTTTCCTGGAACAAAAAACAACAGAAAACAGGCAGTTGACACTGTGGCTCGTGTTAATAGGTTAGTCCAAGAAATCATATGAAAAGTACTCCAAAGTTGGAACAAAAGACAAGAAAGTGGATAAAACCAAGCATGGAACATCAAAAATTATAGATACATTTGCAATGTATCAACATCCCCAAGCTTAACTCCTGCTCGTCCTCGAGTAGGTAAGTGATAAAAAGAAAGAATAATTTTGGAGGTGACATGCACCATCAAAGACTTGATCAAAGTATTTGTAAAACATTCAAAGCTGGGATCATAGTACTTCAATCATATCTATGATGCAACATGAAAAGGCACAAACAAAAGATTCATGAATAACAATGCTTTGCAAGACGTTTGTTTTGTTTCACATAAAGAAAACATAGCATAATAGTATTCAGCTTGTCCCTCATAGAGTAGCAAATATAAATGCATAGGACACCTTCAAAGTTCATAAGAGTGACTAGATACAATAGTTTAAAACAAGCAATAACAATTTATGCATCAATCAACTAGTCTTGGGACAATGCACATATAACTAAGAATGGCCACTATGCTCTCAAAGTAGGTGCATAAAGATAGAAGGTGGAGACTCAATGTAATGGTGGAAGAAAGGCCTTTGTAAGAGGAAGTAGGGATTCAAGTCTCATAAAGAGCTTCCAAAAATTATGGTACTTATAGCTTTCAGCTCTCATTGCCCCTATCATAAGCATCTTTAAGGTGATTAAGGTTAAAGTGACACAACTAAGAGGATATGCTTGACAAGTTATAAAACGAAATCTCATGCCCCTTACTTCCGAAGACCGATCCTCATGCTACTCAACTTCAGTCACGAGTAAGCTCTTGTCATTGTAAGTACATGTGTATCATTAAGAACCGCCAACGGGGTACCCCTTGCACATGATACAGGAGCTATCCCATAATCAAAATGATAAGGCAAGTAGACAATGAGCATCTCAGCGATCTTTTTATTTGCTATTTGCATAGGTTTTTATTGAGGATGCTTCATAGAGTGCTCATTATGGTTATACTGCAAGTTTCCACCATGATTAGGCATGGCTTAGGCTAGCGGCCCACGCGTTTCTCTAACACACATACAAACTCCATGATCTTACAAGTTCCACTTTTATTTCACACCGCCAGGATCCGTAAGCAAAAGAACATGATATCAATGGGGTACAAAGTACAAGTGCAATGTTGAAAGCGTTCCCCATGAAACATGGTTCTGCTAATTTCAACTTATAAAGCGCAAGCATATACGCAACAAAGAAGGACCCAATGGTTCAAGTTTATTAGATGCAAAAAGTAAAGTGTGCCATCAAGTTCGTGGGAGCTTTAATCACTAGTTTTCTCATAACAAGTTTAATTTGGAAGGTAAACAAAAGCATGGATATACTTGGAATAGCATAAGCTAGTAGGTAGGTATGGTGGACTCTTTGGAATAACTTGGTTTAGGGAGTTGGATGCATGAGTGGAACTCATACTTGGTTATGGAGGCTAGCAAAAGACTGGGAGCGACAAACTAAGAGAGCAATAATGACCAAAATCATGCAGAGCGACAAAACATCATTGAGCAAAGCATAAAGTAATACTACAAGTTGAAAACTAAAGGATCATAAAGGCTATGGTGACTTGAGATAGTCATAACATGGTGTGAGCATGCGCCAAGTCAATCCAAATAAAGCATCAAAGGAGAATACCACTATACTATGCTTTAATATGCTAAAACAACGCATGATTCATCCAAGGCAAATTAAGCAATCTCAATTGTTTATAACAAGTCATGCTACAGCAAATAATACTAAGCATAAAGCTAAAACAATATCAAGCATGGCATGACAAAGCATAGGCCACAGTAAAAAACAAGCTCTCTTTACCACTTAAGCATGAACTTTCGTACTCTTTTCCAATCCAAACCAAACTATTTGAAAACCAACGTATGAAAGAGGGGGTCCAACCAATTTATTCAGCAAACTAAGCAAACAAAGCAAATGAAAAACCAAAACGAAAACGAAAAAGAAGACGCTCCAAGAAAAACACAATTGTGCATGAAACGTGTGGCATCCCCAACTTTTGACGCTTGTACTTCTTGGATATTTCTTGGGGTGACACGTGTGGCATCCCCAAGCTTGAGCTTTAGTCCATCCTTCATCTCATTACTCATTCCTTCCATACACCTAAAAAAATTCCTTCATACAAAACTTCACACAATCTTTATTAACAACATTAGTGCACTCAAGATAAAAGGTCTTAAGGTTTAGTTATAACACCAAATAAACTTCCATTAGAACACTAGCTACTGTAGCACTTCCCTCAAAAAGCTCAATTCCCCAAAAGAACTAAAGAAGGAACCAACAAGAAGCAAATGCAGAAAATAGCAGAAATCGGTCAAAACAGACCAGTAGGTAAAGACGAATTTTTTCGAAGACCTTCTGTTGCTCAAATCAAAAAGTGTTGAACTAACGAAAGTTGGATAACAACCTGGGGCAAAAGCACAAAAATTCACGCCTCAAAAAGACGTTCATAGATTTTACAGGAATAGTTACGGTGAAGAACAAAAATCTGTTTCGGGACAGCAACTTTCCCAATCATTACTTCTCCCTCATTAGAGGTTACTCTTGGCACAAAAAGCAAATAAAAAGGATAAGGAGCGGTTATTACAGAGGTAATAACTTCCAAGACTCATCTAAAACATTTGGTTACCTCCCAATAAGTACTTTTCTTTAACGCCTTTAAGTTAGACATGATAGTTTGAGAAGATGCTCACATAAGAAATATGAATTGAAGTAAAAGAGAGCATCAAGAAGCAAATTCAAAACACATTTAAGTCTAACTGACTTCCTATGCATAGGAATCTTGTAAAGAAACAAGTCATCAAAGCACAAAGCAACAAGCATAGTAAAATAAAACAAGTGCAATTCCAAGACTTTCAACATAAAGAGGGGAAACTTAATATTATTGAGACACATAAAACCACGTTTCCCTCTCTCATAATAACTTTCAGTAGCATCATGAATAAAATTAACAATGTAACTATCACATAAAACATTCTTATCATGATCCACATGCATATAATAATTATTACTCTCCACATAAGCATAGTTATTCTTATTAATTATAGTGGGAGCAAATTCAACAAAATAGCTATCATTATTATTCTCATCACCATAATCATAAAATATAGGAGGCATATTGTAATCATAATTAATTGTCTCCTCAATAGTAGGTGGACTGAAAATATCATATTCATCATTGTAATCATCATATATTGGAGGTTTGGTATCATCATAAGCAATAGAATAGCTATCTTCCAATGCTAGGGAACTAAAAAGATCATTTTCATAAGAACTAGCTTCCCCAAGCTTAGACTTTTCCATAGCATTAGCAATAATGGTGTCCAAAGAGTTCATACTAACAACATTGCTATTAGCATGCAAATAAAGTTCCATAAGTTTTTTAATTTTCTCTTCAAACACTTCATGTCATAACTCAAGATAAATACTATAAAGCTCTCTAATTTTGTTGTTGTTTTCCATTAAGCCTAACTAGTGAAAACAAGAAACAAAAAGACAAAATTGCAGAATTTAAAGGAAATAACTTCGAGCACTCACACCGGAGGATGTGAGTACCTTTTAGAAAATAGGTGTTTGCCGTGGGAGGTTCTTCTTCTTTAATCCTCCGGTGTTAATACCTTTTACCTTACCTCCCGGCAACGGCGCGAGAAAATTAGCTTGATGTCTACGCACTTCTATTCTTGTAGACAGTTGTTGGGCCTCCAAGTGCAGAGGTTTGTTTAACAATAGCAAGTTTTCCCTTAAGTGGATCACTCAAGGTTTATCGAACTCAGGGAGGAAGTGGTCAAAGGTATCCCCTCTCAAGCAACCCTGCAATCAAGATACAAGAAGTCTCTTGTGTCCCCAACACACCCAATACACTTGTTAGGTGTATAAGTGCACTAGTTCGGCGAAGAGATAGTGAAATACAAGTGGTATGGATATAAAACAATGGTGCCAGCAAATAGCTTGCTGGCGTGTGGTTGATGTGGGAAAAGACTAAAGGCAAACTGAAATAAAGATGGAAGCAAGCAAACATGTAACAGATCTAGTAGCATCAATGCTTAGAAACAAGGCCTAGGGATCATACTTTCACTAGTGAACACTCTCATATAAATATCTTCTCTTTATGATACTACTCTTAACTACTCTCCGGTTGAACACTCTAATCGATGGTAGGGCTATAACATCACACCTCAAAGTAAGCCTTCCCCATCTAGAAAACCCCACACTGTCACCTTGAGCACTAGATGGTTCCAACAAACACCACAATTTCATAAAGACATCCAACTCCAAATATAACTCATAACAAGTATTTGTAATCTCTAGCCTAAGTGCCTCCATGGTGAGCACGCTGTCACTTTCACACACATGGGGAGAGCAGAGATTCATTAAAGCACTTGAGTAGCAGAATAGATCCATAGATTACAAGCTCATGATCTCGATAAGATCGTGCATAGAGAGAGAGATGAACACATAGCTACCGGTAGAACCCTTAGCCTCGAGGAAGAACTACTCCCTCCTCATCATGGGAATCAGCAATGGTGATGGAGATGGTGGTGGAGATCGATGGAGATGGCTCCGGGGGCATTTCTCCGTCCCGGCAGGGTGCCGGAACAGAGACTTTCTGTCCCCCGAATCTCCCCTTCGGTGGCGGCGGCGCTGCGGAACTTTTCGTGGCTGGAGGCTTGATGATTTAGGGTTTATGCATCGGGAGGCTTCTTATAGGCGAAGAGGCAAGGTCGGTGGGCGGCCAGGGGGCCCACACCACCTGGTGGCGCAGCCAAGGCTAGCCCGCGCCACCACATGGTGTGGCCGCCCTGTGGCCCCTCTCCGTCTCGTCTTCTGGCTCCGTGACTCTTCCGGTAAAATATCGACTTTGGCTTTTGTCCAGTCCAATTCCGAGAATATTCATTTTCTGACTTTCCTGGAACCAAAAACAGCAGAAAACAGGCAACTGGCACTATGGCATCTTGTTAATAGGTTAGTCCAAGAAAGTGTGTAAAAGTGCTCTGAAGTGTGGACAAAACATAAGAAAGTAGATATAAAACAAGAATGGAACATCAAAAATTATAGATACGTTAGCAACGTATCACGGCGCGAGGTGGATATCATTATTTTGTTACTTTAACGGATGATTTGAGTAGATACGGGTATATCTATTTGATGAAACATAAGTCTGAAACCTTTGAAAAGTTCAAGGAATTTCAGAATGTAGTGGAAAATTATCGTAACAGAAAGATCAAATTTCTACGGTCCGACCGTGGAGGAGAGTATCTTAGTTACAATTTTAGCACACATATGAAAGACTATGGAATAGTTTCACAACTCACGCCTTCCGGAACACCACAACACAATGGTGTGTCGGAACATTGTAATCATACTTTATTAGATATGGTTCGATCTATGATGTCTCTGACTGACTTGCCACTGTCATTTTGGGGTTATGCACTGGAAACCGCTACATTCACTTTAAATCGGGCACCATAAAAATCCGTTGAAACGACACCGTATGAATTATGGTTTGGAGACAAACCTAAGCTGTCATTTCTTAAAGTTTGGGGATGCGATGTTTATGTGAAGAAACTTCAGCCGGATAAACTCAAACCCAAAGTGAAAAAATGCGTCTTCATAGGATACCCTAAGGAAACGATTGGGTATACCTTCTATCACAGATCCAAGGGCAAGGTTTTTGTTGTGAAGAATGGATCCTTTCTTGAGAAGGAGTTTCTTGCGAAAGGTGTGAGTAGTCGGAAGGTAGAACTCGAAGAGGTTATTGAACCTTCTCTTCATGAAATGGCGAGTAGCACAGCACCGGAAGTTGTTTCGGAGTTGACTTCACCTAATGAAGAGAGAGCTAATGATAATGATCATGAAACTCCGAAAGAGGACATTGTCGAACCTCGCAGGTCAAGCAGGACCCGTGCAGCTCCTGAACTGTACGGCAATCCTGTTATGAATTTCATGATTGATGAAATAGATGACCCTGCGACGTATGAAGAAGTGGTGATGAGCCCGGATTCCAACAAATGGCTAGAAGCCATGAAATCTGAGATGGAATCCATGTACGAAAACCAGGTTTGGACCTTGGTGGACTTACCTCATGATCGAAAGGTCATTGAGAATAAATGGATTTTCAAAAGAAAAATTGATGCTGATGGTAATGTGACCATCTATAAAGATCCACTTTTCGCAAAGGGGTTTCGAAAAATTCAAGGAGTTGACTACGATGAGACATTCTCTCCCGTAGCGATGCTAAAGTCGATTAGGATTATGTTAGCAATTGCTGCATATTTCGATTATGAAATATGGCAGATGGATGTCAAAACCGCGTTCCTCAATGGTAATACTGAAAAAGAGTTGTATATGGTACAACGTAAGGGTTTTGTCGATCCTAAGGATGCTGATAAGGTATGCAAGCTTCAGCGATCCATCTATGGACTGAAGCAAGCATCCCGGAGTTGGAATCTCCGCTTTGATGAGGTGATCAAAGAGTTTGGATGTGTCCAAACTTATGGAGAGGCTTGTATTTACAAGAAAGTGAGTTGGAGCAATGTGGTATTTCTGATATTATATGTAGATGACATATTATTGATTGGAAATGATATAGATCTTTTAAATAGTGTTAAAAGTTATCTAAACAGCAAATTTTCGATGAAGGACCTTGGTGAAGCTTCATATATATTAGGCATTAAAATCTATAGAGATAGATCAAGGCGCCTAATTGGGCTATCGCAGAGTACATACCTTGATAAGATATTGAAAAAGTTTAATATGGACGGAAGTAAGAAGGGGTTCTTACCTATGTTGCAAGGCAAGACATTGAGTAAGACTCAAAGTTCGGCTACGGTGGAAGAAAGAGAGATAATGGATAAGATCCCCTATGCCTCAGCCATAGGCTCTATAATGTACGCCATGCTATGTACAAGACAGGATGTGGCACATGCTATTAGTTTGACTTGTAGGTACCAATCTGATCCAGGTTCGGAACACTGGATAGCGGTCAAGAATATCCTTAAGTACTTAAGAAGAACTAAGGATATGTTTCTTGTATACGGAGGTGAAGAAGAGTTAGTCGCTAAGTGTTATGTCGATGCTAGCTTTGACACCGATCTGGATGACTCTAAGTCTCAATCCAGATATGTATTTCTCTTGAATGGAGCAACAATTAGTTGGAGGAGTTCCAAACAACTTGTGGTGGATGGATCAACGATGGAGGCGGAATATGTTGCTGCTTCAGAAGCGGCGCAGGAAGCGGTTTGGATGAAGGAGTTCATAACGGAACTAGGTGTGGTTCTTAGTGCATTGGACCCAATGGTGATCTAATGTGACAACAATGGAGCCATAGCCAACGCCAAGGAACCAAGGTCTCACAAGAATTCCAAGCATATTAAGCGCCGGTTTCACTCCATCAGCGAGCATGTCAAGGATGGAGATATAAATATTTGTAAAGTACACATGGACCTAAATGTAGCAGATCCGTTGACTAAAGTTCTCCCTAGGGAAAAACATGATCAACACCAGAACTCCATGGGTGTTAGATTTATCACTATGTAAACTAGATTATTGTCTCTAGTGCAAGTGGGAGACTGAAGGAAATATGCCCTGAGAGGCAATAATAAAGTTGTTATTATGTATTCCTTGTATATGATAGATGTTTATTTTGCATGCTATAATTGTATTGATAGGAAACGTCAATACATGTGTGTTTAATAAACAAAAAGGGTTCCTAGTTATGCCTCTCTTATAGACTAGCTCGTTGATTAACAAGATGATCAAAGTTTCCTGATCATGGACATTGGATGTTGTTAATAACGAGGTCACAGCATTTGTGAAATGATGTGATGAACATTCATCCGAACTATAGCATTAAGATCAAAGTAATTATGTTTATATTGCTACAACATCATACGAAGTAATCTTAGTCCTTAGACCATGAGATCATGTTAATTGCTAACACCAGAAGAGTATCTTGATAACATCAAACGTCACACTGTAACAGGGTGACTATAAAGGAGGGTTCAGTGCAACGAAGGTATTATGTTGAGGCTCATGGATCAAGAGTAGAATTTGTCAATCCCGATGACGGATAGATATACACTGGGCCCTCTCGGTGATATCACATTAAGATAGCTTGCAAGCAAGTGATGTGATCACTAAAATGTTATATCACGGGAACGAGAAAAGACTGCATGTCGGTAACGAGATCAAACTAGGTATTTAGATACCGATGATCGAATCTCGGACATGTATTATATCATGAGACAAAGAGATTAAGTTACTAGCGTTAAAGGTTCTCACGATCACAGAAGTCATCGTTGAATGTGCAGGAGTCAGTATGGATCTCTAGGTCCCGCTTCTGATTATTGATTTGAGAGGGGTCTCAATCATGTCTGCATTATTCGCGAACCGTAGGGTAACACACTTAAGGGTTGCCGAACACCATTTTGGAGCACATATGTTTCAGACGAAAGAACTGCAAAGCGCTAGAATTATTTCAATAGACACCGAAACTGTTTCGGGTGAAATTGCAGAAATTGGTTCTGCATGTAATATTGAAATGTTGCAGAGGGTTTTATGTGAATGTTTGTTAATTAAAGTAATTAACAAAATTCTGAATAAATTTAATAAAAGTGTTTTATTAAATGAGAGAGCATTAAATTTGGAGAAATTTAATGCATTTAAAGTGGAGACTTTAAAAGAGAATGTGAAGGGGCATTTTAATGTGGAGGGAGTTACCACCACATGAATGGGGGAGGTGAGGGGTCGCCCCCCATGAGGCGCCAGCCATGGGGTGGGGCACCCCCTCCTCCCATAAAAGGTCACCCTCTCACTCCTTCTTCCTCACACCTCCTCGTGAAGGATCTCTCTCCCCTATAGATATATTCCCCCATGGTCTCGGATTAGCGAGAAACATGTTCCCGGTGGCCTTGCGTCTGGAAGTAGTTGCTGCTTCCGCTGATTCGCTGGAGTGAGGAGGTGGAGGTTGTTCGGTGGCTTGAACGTGTGTGCGAGGATGGATGCACTGCTGATTTGCGGCGCTCGGACTTCCACACGATCTTGAGATCGACAAGTGTACGACTACATCATCCACGAGTTCCAAGTCATTAACAAAACTCTGTTGTCTTCGAGGGTAAGTTCTCTATGGATGTATATCCACCCGTTGCTTTGTATATGTAGATAGATCTTGGCGTATAGTTCTTATCGTAGGAAATTTTTGTTTTCTATGATGCGAACCCAACACGTGGCTCATCGCGGCGCCTATCATCACGACGCATGTCATCACGGCGCCAGTCATCATGACGCCTGTCATCATGACACCAATCATCACGACGCCTATCATCACGACGCGGCTCAACGTGGCGCCTATCATCACCATAGCGGGTATCATGTGCAGGAACTGAGCTACTGCGGGAGCGACTGCTGAGATTGGCTGATGACACAAAAGGAGTAGGGTCAATGATACATTGCAAATGTATCTATAATTTTTGATGTTCCATGCTTAGTTTTATCCACTTTCTTTGTTCCAACTTTGGAGTACTTTTTATATGATTTCTTGGACTAACCTATTAAAAAGAGCCACAATGCCAACTGCCTGTTTTCTGCTGTTTTTGGTTCTAGGAAAGTCAGAAAATAAATTTTCTCGGAATTGGACGAGACAAAAGCCAAAGTGCCTATTTCTCCGGAAGTCATCAAGTGCCAGAATATGAGACGGAGAGGGGCCAGGGGGCCACCACACCACCTGGCCACGCGGCCAGGCCTGGCCCGCGCCAGGGGTGGTGTGGCCGCTCCCGGCACCCCCTCGGCCTCTCCTTCCGACTATAAGATGCCCTCGGGACAAAAACCCTAAGTACCCGATCAAAAATCCACGAAAGTGTCTGTAGCCGCCTTCCTCTCCATCCCTAGATCGGGAGGGATCTGAAGCTCTTCCCGGCACCCTACCGGAGAGGGGATTTCACCCTGGAGACCTTCTTCATCACCATGCAAGACTCCGGTGTGATGCGTGAGTAGTTCATCCTTGGACTACGGATCCATATAGTAGCTAGATGGCTGGTTCTCCTCCTTTGTGCTTTCATGTTTAGATCTTGTGAGCTCCGTTCATGATCAAGATCATCTATTTCTAATTCTGCATGTTGTGTTTGCGGGGATCCAATGGATATTGAGATGCTACTTCAGATTGATTATTGATTCTATCATGTCTTTGTTATTTGTGATCTTGCATGCTTTCCATTGTTAGTAGCTATCTTGGCCAAGTAGATGCTAGCAACTCCAAGAGTTAGTATTTATGCTCGATAGTGGGTTCATGCCTCTGATAATCTGGGGAAGTGACAGAAATCTCTAAGGTACTAGATGTGCTGTTGCTACTAGGGAGAAAACAACAATCCTTTGTTCATAGAACAATCGTATTGTTTACTTTACACGCAGTTCGTAAAGCAATAATCTGTTGCTTGTAACTTAATACTGGATGGGGTTCGGATGATAACCTGAAGGTGGATTATTAGTCATAGATACAGTTGGATGGCGGTCTATGTATAATGTGGTAATGCCCAATCGAATCTCAAAGGAGTCAAGATGATTAGTATATGCATGTATTGCTTTCTCGATGTTTGTCAATTGCCCCGCTGTAATTTGTTCACCCAGCATGTTATCTATCTAAGGAGAGACACCTCTAGTGAACTATGGATCCCGGTCCTTGTCTTTTACATACAATCTATAAACTATTTACTGCTTTGTGTTTACTTTCTGCAAACTTTTACTTCTTTCCATTCGATATGTTTAATCCTTTGTTTTCTGCAAAACACGGTGAGATTGACAACCTCATCGCAAGTTGGGGACAAAGTTCTGTGGTTGTGTTGTGCAGGTCTCCACGTTGCTACTAGCATCGGTAGTGCGCCCTGCCAAAGCTCAGCTAGTAACACCTTTGGGGTGTTTCCTTGCTCTTACTGGTTCGATTAAACCTTGGTTTCATAACTGAGGGAAACTTGCTGCTGTGCTCATCATACCTTCCTCTTGGGGTTCCCAACGAGCTCTACATCAACACCGCCATCAAGCATTTTTTTTGGGCGCTGTGCATTGAGCCATCAGTCAACATTGGCAGCCTCAACAAGAAGGGACTGGCACATGTCAAAGGCATTAATCTGATTCATTACATCATCAAGGGTAATGCCAAGTGTGTTGTCAACCTTGTCAACCAGGTGATTGTAGGCGGCCCCAAGGCCAGCAGTGATGTAGCTGATCATCTCGTCATCTTCAATGAGTTTTCCAGTAGCAGCAAGTTCAGAGCGAAAACCAGTCATCTTGGAGAGGTACTGCTCCGTAGTCATCTCCTTCTTGGTGTTATTGAGGGCAGTTCGCAGCTAAGACACCTTTGTCTTGGAAGTGCTAGCAAACATGGCTGAGATTGTGGCCCAGGTTTCAGCAGTAGAGGTCTTGTCATGGACATGAGTTAGGATGTCCAGTGAGAGGGATTCATTGAGCCACCCCTGCACGAAATGATCCCGCGCAATCCAGGTGGCATGGTCCAGGTTTGTTATGGAGACCTTTTTTCCAGCATCATCAGTGGCCTCCAGCATCTTGGGTGGCGCTGCATCAGTGTCGTCGAGGAGCCCGAAGGCTAGGGCGCAGCTCAGGCGAGGGAAGACCAGCGCCTTCCAGAAAAGCATGTTGTCCCGCTTGAGCTTGAGCGACGAAGAGGCGCCAAGGTTGGTGGCGAGCGTCGACATGGACGGCATGAAGAAGAGGACGGCATCGAGGCAACGATGGTTTTGTAGCTAGCGATCTAGGCTAGGGTTTTTGGCGGCGGCGTGCGGCTGCAAAAGGCGGCGACAGGCGGCGGTGGTTTTGTGTCGTGTCTAGGGTTTTGTCTAGGGTTTGTATTTTGTAGGTGCGGCGGCGGCTTGGATCAAGCGGCGGCGGCATTGTGGCAGCGGCATGCGGCTGCAGAGAGCAACAACAGGCGGCGGCGATGTTTTTGTCTAGGCGGCGGCATGCGACGGCGACCCGAGGTGGGCGGCGACGGCTAGGTCTTGGAGGAGACCCGCTCTAATACCATGTAAAAATATTGTGGACGGAAACGATGCCCTCTCAGGCTCGTGGTACGTGTTTATATAGCTGAGATAGAGCTCTCACAAGCGTGTATACAAAGAGGTATCCGTATTGGGATAGAGTACTACTCTATATCCAATATGGACATATTACATAGTTTAACACAGGCATGTCGAACTTGATACACGATGTGTTGTCTACAACGGGTCGTTTGAAACGGGGGACATCTGTTTGTCCGATGCCCTGTGGCGAAGTAGGTGTGGAGAGAGCTAGGACTATTGCAGAGGCAGAGGCTATGAACCAGCCCCGCCTGGATCAATGAGTTGCTTAATTTGGAACGGTCGAGGGCTTGGGAACCAGGAGACCGTTCTAGAACTTCACAATGTGGTGAGGTTGGAAGGGCCCACTTTGGTGTTTGTTAGTGAGACAAAAATTGATGTTGAGAGAGCCAGGAGTCTAAAGAACCGATTGGGTTTTGAAGGTTGTATTCCCGTTGGCAGTGATGGACTGAGTGGCGGGTTAGTACTCTTTTGGTCGAAAGAAGTGGACGTAACTTTGGTCACGGTTTCGGACCAACATATTGATGCTACTGTAAAGAACACACAAGGAGATCAAAAGGAATGGAGGTTTACGGGCTTTTATGCAAAGGCTCGTAGGACAGAGAGAGCGGCGAGTTGGACACTGCTGAGATGGCTTCGCACGCAAAGTACTCTGCCTTGGCTCTGTGGAGGTGATTTTAACGAGATTCTAAGCAATACATAGTACTTTGGCGAGAGGCAGAGGGTAGAATGGGAGATGGCGGGGTTCAGGGAGGTTGTTGATGATTGCAGCTTCTAGGACCTCGGCTTTGTGGGGATTACATACACATGGGATAATGGCCAGGAGGGGCGGAACAATGTAAAGGTCCGGTTGGACAGAATGTTGGTGGATCCGGAGTTGGTGAACTTGTATCCAAGCACGATTGTAAAGCATAGACCTTCACCAAAGTCCGATCACTGCATGTTAATTACAAAACTTAGGCGGCCCCGGGATGCAAGTATTTTGCCTCATCCACGAGGGTTCTGTTACGAGGATGCAGATGACCCACAAGTATAGGGGGTGTACCGCAGTATTTTCGATAAGTAAGAGTGTCGAACCCAACGAGGAGCAGAAGGTGCTGGCTAGTGGAATGGATCAGGAATTCTCTGCAAATACTTAGCAAACGGATTTTTAGGGGTTTTCGATAAAGCAAGTAAACAAAGTACGAGTAAATAAAAGACAGTAGGAATAAATGCAGCAAGTGGCCCAATCCTTTATGCAGCAAAGGACAAGCCGGTTGTATTTCTATAGATGACCAAACGTTCTCGAGGACACATGGGAAGACTGTCAAGTGCTTTTGCTTCATATAGTCAATTAATCTTCTCTAGCTTGCTAAGTGTTGTGTGGGTGAACCTGTGCTAATGTACCGTCCCATCCAAGACTTAATACATACTTGTGATTAAACCCCCTTGCAAACATCCGTAAGTACAAGAAAGTAATTAAGGTAGAAACCTAACCACAGCTTTAAACTCTAAGACCCTTACATCCCTTGTGCAATGGTTTCCTAACAGGGGTTCAGGTTTCTGTCACTCCGGCAACCCCTACGATTAGTGGCCAAATACACAATGCATTCCCCTAGGCCCATATAGGTGAAGTGTCATGTAGTCGACGTTCACATGACACCACTAGAAGAAGTACACCACAACTTAAATAACAATCTATTGAATCTTTCTCAATGCAACTCCACTACTAACAACAAGACTTCTCCCATGTCCTCAAGAACAAAACAAACTACTCACAAGACATCATATGGATCATGATCAGAGATGGAATAATGATGTATAACAATCTGAACATAAAAAATAATTCAATGGTTCACTCAATAGCATCAACTACAAAGAGTAATCAACACCGAGAAAGTTTCCCCTATGAAATATAGCAAGATTCAACGCAATTGTTACAGCAATATGGAGATGGTGATGAGGGTGCTAATGGTGATGATGGTGGTGGTGATGATGATGATGATCCCGATGAAGTCCAGCTTGATGGTGGTGTTGATGGCGACGATCTCCCCTCTCCGGGAAGGACTTCCCCCGGAAGAAATCTGTCTGTCGGCGAGATCTTTCTCTCTCGGTGATTTCCGCCCCGCAGAGGCGGCGGAATCTTTCTGTGGTCGCTCCCCGAGTCTTAGGGTTTCGGGAGGAAGATATATGCCAGAGGGGAGAGGCTGGAGTGGGCCAGGGTGGCCACACCACTCCCTGGCGCGGCCTAGGCCTGCTCGCGCCATGGGGATGTGTGGGCCCCCTGTGGCCCACCTCCACTCCATCTTCTGGCATCTTTAGTCTTCTGGAAAAATAGAATTTTCCGTATATTTTCCCGGATTTTCTGATCTTCGCGAATTTTGCCTCCAAACAGCGCCTTTTCCATCAGAATCCTGACTGCAGCGGTCCATGCTCCAAAAGTCATCAACCATGCAAAAACAGATGAAATAACATAAGTATCACCTCTCAATACGAAATATATCAATGAATAATAGTGAATTAAGACATAGAATAGTGATGCAAAATGGACGTATCAACTCCCCCCAAGCTTAGACTTCGCTTGTCCCCAAGCGAAACTGAGCTCAATAAACATGACCTCAAGTTTATGGAGTGAAGAGTCGATAAAACAATACGGACAAGAAGCATCACATTCATCAAATACATAGATCATAATAGAAGACAACTCACTATTATACAACTCAACTTGCAATGAGTAAAGGAAACACAATAAAGATACATAAAGTGAATCATAATTGGTAATGGCAAACTTAGCTCTTGGTCGAAGAATAGTTGATAATTTGCTGGAGTTCACAAATAGCTGGTTTTTCAACGAAAGCTTTCAAAGTAGTAAACATCAAGATAAGAGCAATGTGCAAAACAAGGAACATAAGAAACATGAATGCATAAATCATCGTATGAATGAATGAAACACATCAACTCAAAATACTTGCCGAGATAGAAGGGAATAGGTTTACTAACTCAACTACAAAGTAAAAGAAAGGGCCCTTCAAAGAGGGAAGCAGGGATTACAAGTCTCATAAAGAGCTCCCAAAAATTATGATACTTACTAGCTTTCAGCTCTCATTGCCCCTATAATAGGCATCTTTAGGTGATTAAGGTTAAAGTGACACAACTAAGAGGATATGCTTGACAAGTTATAAGTTGAAATCTCATGCCCCTTACTTATGAGTACCGATCCTCATGCTACTCAACTTCAGTCACGAGCAAGCTCTTGTCATTGTAAATACATGCGTATCATTGAGAACCGCCAACGGGGTACCCCTTGCACATGACACATGAGCTATCCCATAATCAAAATGACAAGGCAAGCAGATAGTGAGCATCTCAGCGATCTTTTTATTTGCTATTTGCATAGGTTTTTATTGAGGATGCTTTATAGAATTCTCACTATAGTTATGCTGCAAGTTTCCACCATGATTAGGCATGGCTTAGGCTAGCGGCCCAGGCGTTTCTCTAACACACATATAAACTCCATGATCTTACAAGTTCCACTTTTATTTCACACCACCGGGATCCATAAGCAAAAGAACATGATATTAACTAGGTACAAAGTACCAAATGAAGTGTTGAAAGCGGTCCTCATGATGCATGGTTCGGCTAACTTCAACTCATAAAGCGCAAGCATATACGCAACAAAGAAGGACCCAATGGTTCAAGTTTATTAAATGCAAGAAAGTAAAGTGTGCCATCAAGTTCGTGAGAGCTTTAATCACTAAATTTCACATAACAAGTTTAATTTGGGAGGTAGATAAAACAAGAATTTACTTGGAATAGCAATAATGCTACTAGGTAGGTATGGTGGACACAAATGGCGAAGGTTTTGGTTTAAAGGAGGCGGATGCACGAGAAGAATTTCCTCTTAGTACAGGTTTTTGGCTAGCAAGGCTAGGTAGCAAGTATAAGAGTTGAAGGAAACAAACAAACATACAAATGGTAAAGACAAACATGCAATCTTCCTTGGAAGCACAAAAGATCTTAACTAGAGAAAACTAGACTTATGAGCAAATCAAGAAAGAAAGATGATGAAATTATTTTCCTCTAGAGTACTTCTATCTTTTTATTTTCAACTCTCAAAAAGGGTGTTGCTACTATTCGAGCCAGGTTTGCCAAAACCAACTGAATTAACTCAATGATCCCAAAGTGCTACCAATACTAACAACAAGATCAATCATATAACCACGAATTGAAAACTATCATAAGCTATGCAAAAGAGTGAATGATAGAACTTCTCATTAGTACTCCATAATGGAAACTCACACCAAGGGATACAAATCTAACGAGAGAGGGGACACTTCCATAATGCAAAACCATACTACAAAATAACTCCTCTATTCATGATATGACTCTACTAACAAGGTAAAAAGATAGAAGATAGTGATATGATACCGCGGCACTCCCCCAAGCTTGGAACAAACCAAGGGGATGCCAAACCTGATGACGAATTACTCCTTAGGTGGTGGTGGTATCTTCTCATCTTCGTCCGTCTTCTAGGGTAAAGGCTTCCCATCAACAAAGGACATCGTGGTTTCCAACATCCTGAAACTTGCAGCAGCACTTATGTGTTTAAATTTAGCCTCATACTCATAGTTTTGATTTTGAACGTCATAGAACTGTGCTTCCAGTTTGTTGGTTGTTTGGCGGAGTGAAAAGACTTCATCTTTGAGTTTAGAAGTCTCCTTTTGGTGCTCGGCGATGAGTTCGGAACAAATATTGGGGATGATGTCCACTTCGCGCTCCGCCATCTTCCTGTACCTAAAGACTTCTTGCTCCAATGCTTCCATCCTGTCCTCCAGATTTCCTTCACCTTTAGGGCCTTGAACCTCCCTAATCCGGACCTCCCCACCTTCGAGCAACAACTCCTTGGGATGAATCTTCAATTCCCTCATATATGGGTTGATGATATCTTCTAAGGGATCTCCCTTGGATGTTCCAGGGGAAGACATTGTGGCTCCAAATCTGAGATTACACCTGGCAGAAACAGATCGAAACAAAAACACAACAAAAACACGATATACGAACCTCAGAAGATCCGGGGGGTTATATATTATGAAGTTTCATATCAAAAGGAAGGTACTGGGAGAAAACGGGTCGGAGAAGGAGTCCTGGGTGGCCTCACCACCTGGTGGCGCGGCCAGGGGTGGGCCCGCGCCATGGGGTGGTGTGGGACACCCTGGCTCGGGTTCCGTCCCTTTTTCGCTTCATAGCTTTCCTTATTGACTGAAAACTGCAAAAATATAGTTGGATTGTATTTTCGCGGAACTTTTCTTACCAGAACTGTTACCTAGTTGGAAACAGACTCTGCATGTCTCTGAATTTGGAATTGAGTGGATCCTTCCGGAGTCCTCACTTGAATATCATCGATATCTTCATCTTCATATACTTATTACTCGAGTCTTAAAACCTTTCTCTTCCTTGTTACACCATTATCTCCACTTCCTGGAAATTTCTTTCACACAAAACTTCACACAGTTCTTATTAGCAACATTAGTATAAGTGAAGTGATAAAACCTTTTGAGTCCAACTTTGACTAAAAACCATCAAAACAAAAGTTACTGTAGCAACTCCTTTCGAAAACCCAAAAAGAATTCAAAAAGGAAATCGAATAAAGAAGCAAATGCAAGATTGGCAAAATCTGTCAAAACAGACCAGCAAGTAAAGATCTATTTTTTCGAAAATCTTCTGTCGCTCAAACCAAAAAGTGCAAAACTAACGAAAGTTAAATAACAACCTCGGCCAGAAGCACAAAAAATTACAGCTCAATCCGATATACAGAGATCTCTCACGAATTTTTACGGTGAAGCACCAAAATCTGTTTCGGGACAGCAACTTCCCCAAATCTTACTTCTCTCTCATTAGAGGTTGATCTTGACACAAAAACCAAACAAAACGGATAAGGGGCGGTTATTACCGAAGTAATAACTTCCAAGACTCAAAGAAACAAAAACAAACTGAAAGCAAAAACAAATTGGGTTGTCTCCCATAAAGCTCTTTCTTTATAGCCATTAAGATGGGCATGATAATTTTGAAGAAGCTCTCATAGGGATATGATTTGAACTGAAAGAGAGCATTAAGAAGCAAAAACACACGCACATTTAAGTCTAACCCACTTCCTATGCAAGGGAATTTTGTAAACAAACAAGTTATTGAAACCAAAGGCAACTTGCATAAGAAGGCAAAAGAAGTGCAACATAAAAACTTTCAGCATAAAACGAGGAAACTTGATATTATTGAGATGCACAAGAACACTTTTCCCTCTCTCATAATAGCTTTCAGTATCATGCATAAACTTAACAATATAGCTATCACAAGGACTATCATAGCAATGATCACTTATTCTAACAGAAAACACAGGAATACTAGCTCTCATAACACTACTATGCGAAACAATATTAGAGGTATCCTTACAAAGGATAGTGTGTCCCTCTTTTTCATATTTAGCAACAAAGTCTTTCACATTTGCTACAATAGGTTCATCAATCATTTGTTTATCAGGTTCAGCAGCCCTACTCATACTTTCATTAACCATACTAGCTATCATAGAATGCTCCTTTACCTTAACTGGGAAAGGCATTTTCTCAATATAAGGTTTAGGTAAAACATGACTAGCAGTATAAACTTCAGTATTTCTTGACGGAACACTCTTAGCAATATCTTTATAAGGTTCATGATACTTATTCCACTTCTTTTTAGGCACTTCAATATAAGAAGCAAAAGCCTTAAAATAAGAAGCAATATCTTGAGAGTCTAGGCCATAAGCATTTTTAATATTTTGAAAGTCATCAGTTCCCATAAAAGATTCAATGCATTCATAATCATATTTTATACCTGACTTTCTACCTTTGTCGTTCTCCCAAGCTTCAGCATTGTCTTGAATACGGTCCAGAAGGTCCCATTTAACTTCTTCTTCCATGCGAGTGAATGATCCAGCACAAGAAGCATCCAATAAATCCTTGTCATGTAGAGGGAGCCTTGCATAAAAGTTATTGATAATAATATTGTTGGGGAGCTCATGAATGGGACATTTGAGCATTAGTAACTTCAATCTCCCCCAAGCTTGAGCAGTACTCTCTCCATCAAGAGGCCAAAAGTTGTATATTTGATTCCGATCTTTATGAATTTCACTAGGAGGATAAAACTTTGAATAAAAGAGAGGCACTATTTCCTCCCATTCCAGAGCTTGACCATTCTTCAGTAGGTTATACCATTCCTCAGCTCTTCCTTTCAGTGATAATGAGAATAACTTCTTCTTAACTTGATATGTAGTAATACCTGCACACTTGAACAACCCGCATAATTCGTGTATAAAGAGTAAATGATCACTGGGATGGACAGTTCCATCCCCAACATAGTAGTTATCCATAACACGATCAATAATTCTTGTAGGTATTTTGAAAACATCTTTCTCAGTAGGTGGTGGCTTATCTACTACCTTAGCAGTGGTAGTAGCATTACCAAATAAGAAACTCAACGAATTATCCATAACGAAAATAAAGCAACTTGCAGAAGTAAACAATACTCACAGTAGAAGTTTCCTTTACCAGTTCCACTCTCCAATAGCGCTTCACTCCCCGGCAACGGCGCCAGAAAATAGTCTTGATGACCCACAAGTATAGGGGGTGTATCGCAGTATTTTCGATAAGTAAGAGTGTCGAACCCAACGAGGAGCAGAAGGTGCTGGCTAGTGGTATGGATCAGGAATTCTCTGCAAATACTTAGCAAACGGATTTTTAGGGGTTTTCGATAAAGCAAGTAAACAAAGTACGAGTAAATAAAAGACAGTAGGAATAAATGCAGCAAGTGGCCCAATCCTTTATGCAGCAAAGGACAAGCCGGTTGTATTTCTATAGATGACCAAACGTTCTCGAGGACACATGGGAAGACTGTCAAGTGCTTTCGCTTCATATAGTCGATTAATCTTCTCTAGCTTGCTAAGTGTTGTGTGGGTGAACCTGTGCTACCGTCCCATCCAAGACTTAATACATACTTGTGATTAAACCCCCTTGCAAACATCCGTAAGTACAAGAAAGTAATTAAGGTAGAAACGTAACCACAGCTTTAAACTCTAAGACCCTTACATCCCTTATGCAATGGTTTCCTAATGGGGGTTCAGGTTTCTGTCACTCCGGCAACCCCTACGATTAATAGCCAAATACACAATGCATTCCCCTAGGCCCATATAGGTGAAGTGTCATGTAGTCGACGTTCACATGACACCACTAGAAGAAGTACACCACAACTTAAATAACAATCTATTGAATCTTTCTCAACGCAACTCCACTACTAACAACAAGACTTCTCCCATGTCCTCAAGAACAAAACGAACTACTCACAATACATCATATGGATCATGATCAGAGATGGAATAATGATGTATAACAATCTGAACATAAACAATAATTCAATGGTTCACTCAATAGCATCAACTACAAAGAGTAATCAACACCGGGAAAGTTTCCCCTACGAACTATAGTAAGATTCAACGCAATTGTTACAGCAATATGGAGATGGTGATGAGGGTGCTGATGGTGATGATGGTGGTGGTGATGATGATGATGATCCCGATGAAGTCCAGCTTGATGGTGGTGTTGATGGTGACGATCTCCCCTCTCCGAGAAGGAATTTCCTCGGCAGAAATCTGTCTGCCGGAGAGATCTTTCTCTCTCGGTGATTTCCGCCCCGCAGAGGTGGCGGAATCTTTCTGTGGTCACTCCCCGAGTCTTATGGTTTCGGGAGGAATACATACGCCAGAGGGGAGAGGCTGGAGTGGGCCAGGGTGGCCACACAACTCCCTGGCGCGGCCTAGGCCTGCCCGCACCATGGGGTGGTGTGGGCGCCCTGTGGCCCACCTCCACTCCATCTTCTGGCATCTTGAGTCTTCTAGAAAAATAGAATTTTCCGTATATTTTCCCGGATTTTCTGATCTTCGCGAATTTTGCCTCCAAACAACACCTTTTCCATCAGAATCCTGACTGCAGCGGTCCATGCTCCAAAAGTTATCAACCATGCAAAAACAGATGAAATAACATAAGTATCACCTCTCAATACGAAATATATCAATGAATAATAGTGAATTAAGACATAGAATAGTGATGCAAAATGGACGTATCAGATGCCTGGAGGAGGGAGGAGTCTTATGATGCGGCGGTAGTGGAAGGATGGCAAGCAGGTGCATGAGAAGGGGGGCTCTTGAGCCTCAATGGAGCGCTTAATCACATGCAAACGCACTTGTCTGACTGGAGTTCCAAAAAGTTCGGTGACATCCGGCGCAGGCTGAAAAAGCTAGGAAGGAATATGAGCACGAGCGTGCTAATGCCTTGTACCGTGGTACTTCATAGCAAGAAAAAGAGTTGGCAAAACAAATTGCTGAGCTTCTAAGGAGAGAAGAAGAGATGGCGAAACAACGATCTCGTGTTGATTGGCTGAAGGCGGGGGATAGAAACACCGCGTTCTTTCATGCCAGGGCATCAGCTAGGAAAAGAATGAACCGAATTACTCTTTGCAGAGGAGTGATGGCTCTATTTGTGAGGATAAGGAGGAAATTCGCGAGGAGGTTCGTGGTTTTTATGAGGGTTTGTATACAGGCCAGGAGGTGCTCAATATTGATGCGGTGATTATCCATGTGCCGGCGAAAATCGATGAGCATATGAATGGAAGATTGGGCTGGCCTTTTGAAGCAGCGGAGGTGGAGAAAGCACTGTTCACAATGGGTCCTAGTAAGGCACCAGGGAGCGATGGCTTTAATGCTGGTTTTTACTAGAGGCACTGGCAGCTTATCAAGGGGGACGTCACAGCAGCGGTGCTCAAATTCTTAAATGGCGACCATATGCCGGAGGTGATTAATAGTACAGTAATTGTACTGATTCCAAAGGTCAAAAACCCACAGGATATATCACAGTATATACCAATTTCTTTATGCAATGTTATTTATAAGATTTGCTCTAAAGTTTGGGCAAACCGTTTGAGAGAAATACCTGATGAAGTGATTTCGGAGGAACAGTCCACGTTTGTCCCGGGAAGATTAATCACTGATAATGTATTGACGGCTTATGAGTGTGTGCACTCAATGAAGCGAAAGAAGGGCAAACAAGGCTGGTGTGCGGCAAAGCTTGATATGATGAAAGCCTACGATAGAGTGAATGGGCATACCTGCAAGGAATGATGCAGAAGTTGGGCTTCGATGAACAATGGGTTTCATTGATCATGCGCTGTGTCTCGACAGTAAAGTTTCAAGTGAAAGTGAATGGCGAATTACTTCCTGCGTTTTCTCCGACGAGGGGGATTCGCCAAGGTGATCCGATTTCCTCGTATTTGTTCCTTCTGTGCGGAGAGGGGTTTTTAGCTCTTCTACGGAACTATCACGGGGGGTGCATGGACATAGGGATCCGTGTCAGCTACACGGCACCATGGGTGTCACATTTATTGTTTGTTGATGACTGTTTGGTGTTTCTAAAGGCGGATACTCGGAGTGCAGCGAGACTGAACACAATCTTGGAAACGTATAGTCTAGGCTTAGGCCAATGCGTTAACAAGGCCAAAAGCTCGATTTTCTTTAGCCCCAATAGTCAGCAGCAAGTGCGGGCTGCTGTGAGGAGTGCTTTACACATTGTTAGGGAGGCTCTGACAGAGAAATATCTTGGGTTACCTACTGCTTCAGGTAGGATTACCGAGGAGGTGTTTGAACACATAGTGGAGAGGGCTAGAGGGAAGGCCCACGGCTAGTGTGAGAACTAATGTCCAGTGCAGCGAAGGAGGTTCTCTTGAAAGAAATAATCCAGGCTTTACCGACCTATGCTATGAGCTGTTTCAAGCCCACAAAAGGTTTATGCAGAAAATTGATGGCAGTAATGTCAAAATTCTGGTGGGCTAGGAAGTTTGATAAGAGAGGACTCCATTGGCAGTCTTGGGAGAATATGGCGGTTCCAAAAAGCCAGGGTGGAATGGGCTTCAGAGATTTGGATCTATTTAATGATGCTATGTTAGCTAAACAAGCCTAGAGGCTGTTGGTAAACCCAAACAGCCTATGCGCTCGAGTTCTCCTGGGTAGGTACTATCCAGGTTGAACAGTCTTGTACGCTGGATGTCCACAGAGTGCGTCACCGGTTTGGCGTGCTAGTATAAAAGGAAGAGATGTTCTGAAGCAAGGTCTGATCCGTCGTATTGGCGATGGAATGAAGACGGAGGTTTGGCACGATAACTGGATATCGGGGACCAAGAGTTTGAGACCGATGGGAAGGCTAGTTGACACTCCGGTTCAAACTGTGGCTGATCTTATTGATGAGGATTCAGGGGATTGGAAAGAACAGAAAATTCGGTCCAGTTTTATGATGCCTGATGCGGTGGAAATCCTGGGTATGCCAAGACCTCGTGCATGCAGGGAGGATATCTGGGCATGGGAGTATGAAAGATCCGGCATGTTTACCGTTCGTTCAGCCTACCGCATGCTACTAGATGGAAAGGGTTTGCTGGTTGCAGCAGAAAGTTCGTCGGAGAGTGGAGCACACTGGAAGTCCCTGTGGAGACTGAAAGTGATGCCTAAAATTCGTGTCTTTTGGTGGAGAGTGCTCAAAAATTTCATACCAGCATATGGAGAGCTGCACCGGAGACACATGAAGGAGATCAGTAATTGCCCATTGTGTGGGCATATCGAGGAGACTTTGTTCCATTCTTTGCTGCTATGTGAACATGCTGAGTCGTTCTGGGCGGCAGCAGCGGCTCACTTCAGCCTGAAACTTCCCAAACTCCATCCGGTGACTTGGTCTGTGGATATTCTGGATGCTAACTTCATGAGCAGGAAAGATGCAACGGTCGCGGTGTTGGTGATGTGGGCGATATGGATGAGCAGGAACAAATATGTTCATGGTGAGGTCGTGTTTAAACCAAGGAGATCTATGGAGCTGGTGGATGAGCTGATTCGGGCTCTTGACATGCCTGCACAAGACTCGGGGGTCGTTCGTGTAAGGCAAAAATGGGTTCCCCCGGAGCTCAATTGGGTGAAAGTCAATGTTGATGGAGCTATAGACAATCGCAATGATGTCGCAGGGGCAGGAATGGTTGCAAGAAACCATGATGGCGTGGTACTATCAGGGTGTTGTCGCTGTTATGTGATGATCAAGGACCTGGCTACTATTGAACTCATTGCCTGTAGGGATGCTATGGTGATGGCAAACCAAAAAGGCTATGACCGTGTGGTACTGGAGACGGACTGTCAGACGATTGTGTCGATGTGGAACATTGACAGCCCTGATAGATCGTCCGGGTGTCATCTGTTTAAAGAGATGAAGGATTTGGTAGCATCTTTCCAGGGCTTCAAACTTCTCTATGCAAGGAGGGAGGCGAACTCGGTTGCTCATTTATGTGCCAGAGAAGCTCTTAGTTTAAATTCTGTTTTGTTAAACTTTGATGTAATTCCTGGTTTTCTGGTTGTGGCTGTGCAGTCAGAGATTGTTCCACCTTAAATAAAGATGAGGGTGGGCGCTTCAAAAAAAAAGCTAGGACTATTGCAAGACCGAGATAAATTGATGTCGTGCGTCAGGTTTGGAGGTGTTGGAGCAGGTGTACAAGCTGAAATATGATAAGAGGATGCTTACGGTTGCCGTTCTGTGCTGTTGGTGGACTGAGAGGAACAAAGCAAACAGAGGTGTACATAGGCTCACGCTGCCTGAATTACAATATACGATCAGGTCACACACTGCCGATTGGGCTGAGCTGCTAAAAAAGAAGCCGAAACAAGTGAGGCATTCAATTGAAGCATGGGAAGCTCCACCTACAGACTGGGTGCTCATCAACACTAGTGCATCCTTCATTGGTGGTCAAGCTCGCGGTGGCTGGGGAGCTGTGGGGCGGGACAACGATGGAGATCTAGTGTTTGTTGCCACTGGTGCAGTTGACCATGCAAGCCGAGGCTACTACCATGCTCAAGGGAGTACAGATGGCCTTCCAGCTTGGAATCGGCAGAGCAAAGTTCGTCACCGACTCTACTAATCTGCAAGCCGCTCTCACATCGTCAGCATATATATGATCTGTCCCACATTGGAGCATTGATCAAGGAGATTAAATTATTGTTGCATACTACCTCTTTTGTTGAATTTAGGGTGGTATATGTACCTCGTACTTGTAATAAGCAGTCAGCGCACATTCTAGCGGCACATGGCCTAGCTGGGGCACGTGACGACCACCAAGTGTGGTATGAGCAGGTCCCTGCAGATGTAAGCATGACTTTGTACGCTGATTCTGCTGAGTTTAATGGAATGATGACAGCGTTCCAAGTAAAAAAAAAAGGAACTGGACCTAGCTCCTAGCCTCCTACCCAGAGTTCGAGGGAGTCTCCGGTGCGACCGTGCGAGCCCATCTCCTTCAGGTATTCTTCAAGAAAAGAAAAACCGGAAAACAAAGTCCACAACCCTATAGACATCTCCGTCTTATCACACAGCGTTCAGTCATGCTTTGGGATTTGTGTAAACTCTTCCACACATTGCAACGAACACCCTGAGCTATATGTATTTCTTGATGGTAAGCCCCTGACCTTTTACATAACCGGACAATCATTCGTTTTATATTAGAAATATTATAGGTTTGGATTAGTTAGTGCAGAGTTAGTAATGTTAAATTACATATTAACTGTAATGGAAATTTGTGATAAGGCGGAGACGTCTATAGTGTTGTGGACTTTGTTTTCCGGGATTTACAAAGGAAGATTTCATGTAGCTTGGCGCTGGAGAAAATCATCTATAAACACCCAAATTAGAAGGATTTGTAAGTTCCTTTCATGGATTTTCCCCCCTTCCATGGCGTTGAATAAAATCAGGATGGACATGGAGTAATCACAGGAATATGATACTGAAAAAGGAATTGTGAAAACGACGTAATCTGATGGATCTGGATCAGAGGAATCGAGCCATGTTGGGAAATCAAGAAACAAAAAAAATCATGAGAACAGATCTCCTCTCTCTCTCACGGTGGTGGCGCCATCCTTGTGGTGGAAGAAGCCCAGGAGGAGGTGGGTAGAGGCAGCAGGGGACAGCGTCGGGTGAACGCGGCGGCATCGCCGGTGACCACGCGGCCATAACGAAGACGGCAGGGGCTGTGCTATGAAGCATGCATCCGGGGGAGCAGAGCCGGTGGAGGACATGATTTCCCGGCAAGGTCGGTGGCTACTGGTGGCCATCGTCTCCGGCGCCAGTGAGGGGACAAGAGAGGAGATCTTGGAGAGAAACATGGGGGAGAGAGAGATGGGATCGGGAGTGGGGGGATCAAGATATACAGGTACACCTTGGGCACTATAGGAGAACTAAGGTGTACAAAGTACAGGGTGGTGGAGGCAATATGGACACACGCATTTTAGAACGTCCACGGCCGTCGGATAAGACCAGGACGTCCGACACCGACACGTTGTGGAATCGCTGCGTCCAAGAAAAACTCCATCGGGTCTACACGATTTCTAGGTTTAGCAAATCCCAAACCGTCGTCGAGCCGCCTCGGATCTCCGATCGCCAATCTGTACGACGAGATGTACCCCATCCCAGAGCAAGCGACGGTCCAGAGGCCGCCGGGACGCCGTACAAGGCCACGAATCCAGCCGTTCAAGCGCATCGCCGACCCCGACTTCGCCCTCACGTCGTGCCTGACGCTCTCCTCCGCCTTCCGCGAAATCTACGCAGGAAACGTCAAAGACCTCAACTTCGAGACTCTCTATAGGTTCCCCTTCTCTTATAACCGAACCCATGTTCATCTCACCGGTTACGCCATTGTCCGCGATCTGATCGAGTTTTCCGAACTTCCATTTTGCTGCAGGTGCGCTTACGACGTGATCCTTGGCCGCCAAGGCGAGGTGCTCTACACTCTGGTCGCGACCACCATGGCGGCGGAGGTGGAGAAGCTCGCGGGGTCTCTCGACAACACCGTCTCCGCGCCGGGCGCCGAGTTCCTGCGGGAGCTGCTGAGCAGGTGGAAGAAGCACTGCAATGCCGTCGCCATGATCCGCGACGTCGTAATGTACATGGACCGGACGTTCGTCCTGCATGGACATGGACACAAGACGCCAGTCCGTGAGCTGGGCCACAGGGCGTGGCGCGACGGTATGCTCCGCTGCCCTGCTGGCCGCCGCGCTGCTCGAGATGGCGGGGCGGCAGGGGGGCGGCGAGGCCGTCGACGTCCCGCTCCGCGATCTGATGGCCGGCGCGACAAAGATGCTGATGGAGGTAGGCGATGGTTTGTACGAAGAAATCCTCGAGGCGCCATTCCTGGAGGAGACTCGCAAGTTCTCTGCCGGCGAGGTCGTCCGGTTGCTCGCCTCACGGTGCAGCTGCGGCGAGTATCTGCGTACAGTCGAGTCCATGATCGTCGACGCCGAGAAGGCGCGAGTCTCCCGCTGCCTCGACGCCCGGACGGAGGAGAAGGTCACGGCTGTGGTGCTGACGGAGATGGTCGAGAAGAACGTGGCGCTGCTTGTCGGCATGGAGGGCTCCGGGCTCGCGTCAATGCTCGTCGACGGCAGGTACTGGGACCTGACCAGGATGCACCGGCTGCTCGGCCGCGTCCAGGGCGGCGTGCTGGCGATGAGAGACGCCATGGAGGCTCACTTCCGGGAGATCAGGAACACGGTGGGAGAAGATGAGCGGTTGCTCTCCCTTGAGAAGGAGAGGTACAGGGAGATGATCGACGGTGTGTTCCACGGCGAGGAGTCTTTCCATGCCGCTCTGAATTCCTGCTTCACATGAATTCTTTCTGGTAGTTTAGCCTGTAGACACGTCAGTCGCACTGCAATTTATAGATGATCCGAGAGATTGAGACGGAAATTAATCTTATGAGATCGGATCTATTAATAGACACTCCCTACGACTGACACGTGTCTATCTTTTTTCCAGTTTTCTAGTTTTTTTAATTAGTTTAAAATTCAATGGAGCAGCAGTTTTGCATTGATGTGGGTCTATCCTTCATGATAATAGACCAGGTCTCATAGGATTAATTTTCGATTGAGACATGTCTAGTCATGTTTTTACGCCATCGATCTATAGATCTAAATTACCCTGTTGCTAGTTCTTCTAATCGAGACCAAAACATAGCTCTCTAGACCTATACCCACATTATATTCACCTGCACCATGGCTCAGTTCCTCTGAGGCTTTCTCCGAGACGCCTTGGGTCCTAGGCGCACCGTGCCGGTGGAGACGTCGCTCCTTCTGGCTGGTGTTTGTGGTCTTGACTTGGACCTTATAGAACGTGCGAAACAAGATGGTGATTGAGCGGGTCTTCCCTAACCGGGCCTCTGGCTCCATTTTTTCTTTTCTTGCCTACTTGCAGCAGTGGTCCCTGCTCGTTAGACAGCAGGACCAGGAGCACCTTGAGGACACCAGCCGGAGTCTGAGGAAGGCGGCGTCCCCCTTCACGGCCCCTGCTGTGACCTAGTCCTCCGCGGCGTCTCCAGCCTTGCTCTCGTTGCACCGGGATGCTTTTTCTTTTCTTTGGGTCATCTTGTGCTGAGGCCCTAGCGAGGTATTGTACTTTTTTTTGGCTTCGGCCGGCACTGTCTTATGTGGAACCGGAGTCTCCGGACCCCACACCGGAGTCTCCAGCCTGAGCGTATGGGCCTGCGCGCCGCCAGCTGGGCCCTTGGCCCATGTACCCCTTAGTCCGCCCAGACTTTCCCCCTTTATTCCTAAAGTACCCTTGAACTAGTGGCTGGCCTATATATAGTGCCCCCACCCCCTCATGTAACCCTAGGCATAGATGATAGACTAAAGAAAACCCCTTTTGTGGAATCTCTAGTTTTGCCTCATCCCCTTCTACCAAAGGGGATCGACTATCGTCACCACCTCGTTGGAGTTTGCAACGCGCCTCCCTCATTGTACAAGGCCTTGGCATCGGTGTCCCTTTGCCAAGACGTCAAGACCCTCTCTAGAGTGTTCTTCCCTCTCCGTGTGGGATCGAGGGAGCATGTTGACCGATCTTTCCTTGCGAGGATTCTATCGGACCGGTGGCCACCGGTGAGAGCAATCGGCCTTGTATCGTGTGTGTTTTGCGTGTGTTCATCGTGTTATTTGCGAGGTGTGCGTCCGCTTTCGCTACCTTCTCGCTTTCCCATCGATTTGACCACGAGATCCGTGAAGATCGGGCCACCCACGGGGTTACCCCATAACATTACCAGATCCGTGAAAATCCGTTGTGAGTATCTATTTGATAGACCCGTGAATTCTTTGTTGGAAATATGCCATAGAGACAAATAGTAGTAAGGACTATTATCATATTTCATATAGTTTATGATTAAGTTTTATATCATGCTATAGCTGTATTGAGTGGAAACATCAATACACGTGTGATATACAAACAACCAGGGGTTCCCAGTGAAACTCTAGTCACTGGTTCATTGGTCAACAGATGATCATGTTTCCTGATCATGTGCCATTTATGCCAGTTGGAAATGAGGTCATCTCATTCGGAGAATAAGATGATGAACCAATACCCAACCTAAACATCTTGACCCGATCATGTCACGAAGTTCAAGTTACGATGATTAGAAATGGATCCTCGTAGACTATTGCTTAGATCGTGAGGCTATATCAATCACTATCTCCCGAGGGTGCTTAGATATCATCAAACACCATCTGGTAAAACGGTGGTCATAAAGGTGTGTTCAGGTATTCAGAGGAAACCGTAGAGGCAATATATGTCGAGAGCGGGATTTGTCCGTCCATGTGACGGGAAGATACTCAAGGGCCCACTCAGAGAAGTTATATCCAATAGCTGCGTAGCGTGTGATTGGATCTCGGGGATATCACTTGTCGGGACGAGTTAAGTAGCATTGTTTAGTAACGAGATTAAACCCGACATGGTGATGTCAATGATCAGATCTCGGGTAATGCAAGTATCGAATGACAAAGGGAATAAGACACGATTGTCCCGGTTCAAACGACGAAAGATCTTCGTGGAGCGCACAGGGGTCACATGGCCATCCAGGTCCCTCTGTTGATCATTGGTGCGGGAGTGTCCCGACCATGTCTGGAGTGTTCCCGAACCGTAGGGTATCACGCTTAAGGGCTTGATGATGCTTAGAGAGTGTTTATAGGATCGGTAGAATCACCGAAGAAAAGAAGGGAGAAAACCGGAAGGGTTTCGGTAAGTCTGGAGTGGAGGTGGAAGGTGTTCCATGGCCACGGAGATTAGATAATGTGTGAATGAATATTAAATATTGATTTAATCATTTATTCATAATTATTTAATAAAGAGAAAATAAATTAAAAGGTCAAAAGGCTTAATGGGCCAATTTCCGGAGGGAGAGGGCCCATTAGGGAAAAGAGAGAGGGAGAAGGGGCAAGGGGGCTGGCCGGCTGGGCCTAGCCCCCCGCGTGGGGCCCACCAGGGGCTGGCCGGCGGCCTCCCCTCCCCCTCCTCTCCTTTAGTCCCACCCGGGACTTGAGGGGAGGTAGTACCTCCCCTCCCCCTATATAAGGTCAGGTATTTGGCCTAGAAAATACAACCGAATAATCAATAAAGGTCTCCCCACTTTTGGGAGGACCTCTAATTGATATTTTCTCTTTCCCCCTCTCTCTCGTGACCGTGGTCCCATGTCTGGACTGCGCGAGCGAGAGACATCTTCACCGCGGAGCGCCGTCGCGCTGCGGGATTTGGATCCGGGAGCTTTACTTCCGCAACTGCTGCTGGATCGGGGAAGCGGAGTCATCGTCAGGCACCGGACGTGTGTAACTCCCACGAGGTGTCACACTTGAGGCACTCAAGTCATTGGAGCCAGAAGGAGCGCAAGGACTTCATCACGACCTTGAGGTCGGCTTCGGCTCGTCTACATCAACCACGCTCTCCTGAGCGTTGACAAGGCTTTTCGGTCTTCAAGGGTAAGTTCGCGAAAAGCCCCTCCCGTTACTGTATTACTAATAGATAGGTCCTGGCAGCTTCAGGGGTTCAGGGGCATAGAGTAAAATTTATTGTTTTTATGCGCGGAACCTCTACAGTGGTATCAGAGGTAGATCTATGCGTAGTAATGCTAGTACGGGTAGAACACACGAGATGTAGCATGTGGGCGTTGATGTTTTAGTTGTTACCCTCCCACGTGTACTTGTGTATACCGCAGTAATGCTTGATGAAGCGGCCCCCAACCGACTTTACGCGTTCATTCGCGAGACTGGTCCACGCTTGACATACGGCTTATACCGTATAAAGTGTCTTAGGGGGGTGTCTGTCTCTCTCACATTAGTTGGTATACCATTTGCAACGGAGGGCCCCGAAAGGGGTGTAGTATAGACAACTACTTGATCAGCGTTGTGCTGAAAGTTCGTAGGTAAGAACGGTTCTCATATAAAAGCCCATTCAGCCACGTAAAACATGCAAAGATAAAGTAGAGGCGTCTAACTTTGTTTTGCAAGGAGGGCGTTGCTTTGTGATATGGTTGTGGCAAAGGTAAAGTAATTACCTTTTGTTGCATAATAGTAGATAGTCACGAAGGTGACGAACTACCACGCCGGAATGACACTGGTACCCTAGTGTCTACGACGTCGGAACCCTGGCGCCGGAACCCGGTGACGACGGATGGAGATCATGACGTGAAGAACCATATCACATAGCATTTACATTCAATGTTATTGTTTGTATGTCTTATTGTGTGCTAGTATTAGATACTCGACGGTAGCCTAATAAGATGATCCCTGTTAAAATAACCAACGATTGTGTTCCCCCTTAGTGTGCACCACCAGGAAAGTTCTTCGGTATGAGGCAGGCCGTGATGATCGGGTGTCAGACATATCTACGTTCGCATAGAGTGGGTGCAAGCCATGTTGCACAGCAAATACACTAAGGTTGAGTTGGCGAGCCTAACACGCTAGAGAAGCGTGGCCTCGGAACGCGGATGGTCGAAAGATCGAGCACGAGTCGCATGAATGATGTGAACGATGTTTAGCGTCCACCCTTGAACCCACATTGATGGCCGTGATGATCGGGGGAGATGTGGCTGATAGGGGTCGTGTTATCACTAGGAACCCTCTTTGGGGATAGGTGTTTCTGAGTGGAGTTATCATTAACTCATTTAATTATAAACTTAGTGTAAATTCCTTTTGCAATTATAAATGTAGAAAATGGTTTCTGCCGAGATTACTTTTCCTATCGACGATTGGTTAAAAGGAGAAAAGCTCAAGTTAGATGGGTCCAACTTTTCTGCATGGGTCGTACGCCTATTTGATCTTCTTGGGGATAACAATGTAGCTGACTACATGACCTGCGAGATGTATTTGGAGCCACCCTATTCTCATGAGACCCAGGAGCAGCGCGATCTGCGTTGTCGGTGTCGTGTGATGGTCACATTTATATCAGTGACCATGCGCCTCGAAATGGAGGATGGGCTGTGGCCAATGGTGGGGAGTCTCAAGCCCCGAATGGTCATGGCACATATGAGAGCACATTTCGTGGAACAAGTGCGCATGTGGGAGTATGAGCTGATAGGGGACTTCCTCTCCATAAAGATGGAGGAGGGCACCTCACTAGATGAGCACTTATTGCGCCTCTACGATGCGTATATGAGTCTGGCATACTACCTGGACAACTGGTACTCAAGCTCATTTGCGATGGGAGTTGTGCTACGGTCGCTTTCTCCAAGCTTCCAAGCACAAGTCAGGATCTGCGTTATGAGGGGTGACACGGAAACACTGGATTTCCTTGAGTTCATATCACATTTCAGAAATGTGATAGATGAACCCAACGTCGCTGGAGTCGTCAACGACAAAGGTATATATTTGATATAGAGTTTTATAAATGTTATAATCTTGCAAACACATTTGCAGTGTTAAGTATATTTGATACTTGTTCTATTTTACTGAAAACGGGTCCTTCTGCATAGAGGTGCTTGCTGGAGAGGAGGTGATCTTGTGTGTTGATGGTGAGCATGATGATGACAGCCGACGACACACTCCCTCGACATTTATCATTTAGTTTGTGTTTAGGATGATTTTTTGTAATCAAGAGATTGTGAAAACTTCTTTAGTGTGTCTCACACTTCGTGAGACGGTTATTCATATAAGTTTGTAACAATCAGTTGTTCTACTTTTATGAATGATTTCTATTCGTGTTCATATCTTGTTTGATTATATGTGAATTATCCTTATTGTTTGAAACTAATTGATAATGTATGAACATTTGTAAAACATTAAAATGCCTTGTTTAAAATACCCAACTTAATGATATTTCATTAATGAATGAAACCATTGTTTAAATTCCAAGTTATGTGATAGTATGTGAAAGTCATTCGATTTCTTCTCACATATAAATCATGCCTAAGTTCGGCAAAATAACTTGAACACCGTGTATTACTTGAATACAAAGTGTTTAAAGAATTGTTAAATGTAAATACATATTTGATGTATTGTGTTTTAACGAAAATGGTAATTATCATTAAATGATTGTTTAAATGTGTAAAGTAAGTTTACCAAAGGAAACATGAATGTGAAACTATTTGATTTGATCAAAGTGTTTCATCAACAAAGGGTATAAATATAAAAGAGAATCCAATTGCTATGATTTGATCAATAGTAATGACTTTATAAGAATGGCATGAAAAAAATTGTGGAATGCAAAGTGTTTTGAAACGTCAAAATACAAAGCATCACAATGTGATATTAGATATCAAAAGGGGTTAAATAGAAGGCACCAAACAAATCGTTGTAGAGTATATGTAGAGACCATTAGTTAGAAATAGTTAGCACTCAATTAGAATTAGTGAACCATTTGAATTTGTGAAAGTTTTGGGGTTATTCGATATAACCAAAACAATAGGGAATAAGTCCTTGTAGAGTATTCATTGGAAACTTTGAATACCAAACCCATAGCTCAAACCAAAAGAAAAGCAAAACTTGTATTGCTTGGATTTTGGTGCATTCTTGAGAAAGCTCACTTCTAGTGATGTTTCTCAATTATGGAGTAAATAGAAATTAGTGTAAAACACGATGAGGATTCAAAACCCTGCATCAGAGTGTTGAGAAGCACACGGACATCATTCCTGAACGATTCTCTTCACAGAAGGAAAGAATCAATGATTTTGATCATTGTGTTTTTCCCTCCACTATTGTTATTCACTATCTGAAGTAGGATTCAAAATGTAAATCCATATCTTGTATGGAGACATTTGTGAATCACTTGTCATGATTTTTCGAATATGACATACCTACGAACTACAAAGGAAATAATGGTAAACTAGAATTATGAGAAATCCTAATAGCAAAATTCCCTTGAGATTAGAAAGCAATTCATTGCTGAATCTCACGAGTAAAGGAGTTGCTTCGAATTTTCCCAAATGACTGTAAAGCCATAGTAGGAAAAGGGGTAAATGACAAAAGCACAATTTATCAATAATAGGATGAATTCAAAATGAATTTGATTCATGTGTGCTAAAATGTCTAGTGGATTTAAAACTAGTAAAGTACTAGTATCTCATAGTAAATCTCCAAGTTTGATATTTGATCAAAGGATTTTGAAGTTATTCAAAATAGTAAAGGAGATATGCAATTTGCATAAAATTGAGTGGGAGCTATGAAAGTCTTCCTGAAACAATATGTGATTGACATATTTTTAAGTGGGAGTAACATAAGACTCAAATTCAAATATGTAGGAACATTGTTTGAGTAAGAGTACTGACTCATACCCAAATATGTTAGCAACATTGTTTGAGTGGGAGCTTATAGGAGTAATTCTTAAAGTAAGTTAAGGATGAAAGTGCAAATAATTATAAATGATGATTTATAAGATGTAGAAGTTGATAATAGGTGTATTATGTAGTATTCCTTAAGGGATTCTGAAAAGTGTTTCATAATAGAAGTTAATTAAGGAACTGGTCCTTAATAACTCAAATTAGGAATAGTATTACATCAATGGTTGAAAGAAAGAAAAGGATGATCGTCATCCACTATGTTGAGACATAGGTTCTATCTTAGTAAACCATGATGATAACTTAGCATAATATGTGATCCAAAGTAAGAACGTTTAAAAGTGATTAAGTTCGAATCACGGAACGTTGAGCTAAGTTTGTCCGCAGTATCTAGTAGAAAATTGTGGATATATTTTCCAAATCCATAAAGGATAACATATCTTAAAATATAAAGGGTTATGTTATAAGGGAATATGTTGGAAACTCCTGTAGATACCAATTAAAGTCAAATAGGAAGCGAGGTGAACAAAACATCGAAAGTTGCACAGAGTGCACTAGTGTTTCGATGAATTAATTTATAATAATAAATAAGGGTACCATCTAAAGTGTTGTATAATGTTATGGCGGGGCTAATTCGCTTTTAACGTAGAATGATGTGTCCCAGGGCACAGTGCCCATGAGAAAGCCCTCGAGGTTGATCTAACATTACTGTAGGCTCCTGGAATCAGGCCTCCTTCTGCTGCCATGGCGACGATGCATACACACAGATGCTATCATGTGATGATAGAGTATTAATGTCAATCAAGGTGACATTAGTAAGTTGCAAAGGATTTGGAACTGTAAAGTACAGACCCAAGACTCAACCTCTTCCATGAGCAAGCATGTTCAGGGTACTGGATATATGGTGCCAATGATTGAGAACAAACGTAGCTAGCGTATTTGTACTCTAGTGCAAGTGGGAGACTGTTGGAAATATGCCCTAGAGACAAATAGTAGTAAGGACTATTATCATATTTCATATAGTTTATGATTAAGTTTTATATCATGTTATAACTGTATTGAGTGGAAACATCAATACACGTGTGATATACAAACAACCAGGGGTTCCCAGTGAAACTCTAGTCACTGGTTCATTGGTCAACAGATGATCATGTTTCCTGATCATGTGCCATTTATGCCAGTTGGAAATGAGGTCATCTCATTCGGAGAATAAGATGATGAACCAATACCCAACCTAAACATCTTGACCCGATCATGTCACGAAGTTCAAGTTACGATGATTAGAAATGGATCCTCGTAGACTATTCCTTAGACCATGAGGCTATATCAATCACTATCTCCCGAGGGTGCTTAGATATCATCAAACACCATCTGGTAAAACGGTGGTCATAAAGGTGTGTTCAGGTATTCGGAGGAAACCGTAGAGGCAATATATGTCGAGAGCGGGATTTGTCCGTCCATGTGACGGGAAGATACTCAAGGGCCCACTCAGAGAAGTTATATCCAATAGTTGCGTAGCGTGTGATTGGATCTCGGGGATATCACTTGTCGGGACGAGTTAAGTAGCATTGTTTAGTAACGAGATTAAACCCGACATGGTGATGTCAATGATCAGATCTCGGGTAATGCAAGTATCGAATGACAAAGGGAATAAGACACGATTGTCCCGGTTCAAACGACGAAAGATCTTCGTGGAGCGCACAGGGGTCACATGGCCATCCAGGTCCCTCTGTTGATCATTGGTGCGGGAGTGTCCCGACCATGTCTGGAGTGTTCCCGAACCGTAGGGTATCACGCTTAAGGGCTTGATGATGCTTAGAGAGTGTTTATAGGATCGGTAGAATCACCGAAGAAAAGAAGGGAGAAAACCGGAAGGGTTTCGGTAAGTCCGGAGTGGAGGTGGAAGGTGTTCCATGGCCACGGAGATTAGATAATGTGTGAATGAATATTAAATATTGATTTAATCATTTATTCATAATTATTTAATAAAGAGAAAATAAATTAAAAGGTCAAAAGGCTTAATGGGCCAATTTCCGGAGGGAGAGGGCCCATTAGGGAAAAGAGAGAGGGAGAAGGGGCAAGGGGGCTGGCCGGCTGGGCCTAGCCCCCCGCGCGGGCCCACCAGGGGCTGGCCGGCGGCCTCCCCTCCCCCTCCTCTCCTTTATCCCACCCGGGACTTGAGGGGAGGTAGTACCTCCCCTCCCCCTATATAAGGTCGGGTATTTGGCCTAGAAAATACAACCGAATAATCAATAAAGGTGTCCCCACTTTTGGAAGGACCTCTAATTGATATTTTCTCTTTCCCCCTCTCTCTCGTGACCGTGGTCCCATGTCTGGACTGCGCGAGCGAGAGACATCTTCACCGCGGAGCGCCGTCGCGCTGTGGGATTTGGATCCGGGAGCTTTACTTCCGCAACTGCTGCTGGATCGGGGAAGCGGAGTCATCGTCAGGCACCGGACGTGTGTAACTCCCACGAGGTGTCACACTTGAGGCACTCAAGTCATTGGAGCCAGAAGGAGCGCAAGGACTTCATCACGACCTTGAGGTCGGCTTCGGCTCGTCTACATCAACCACGCTCTCCTGAGCGTTGACAAGGCTTTTCGGTCTTCAAGGGTAAGTTCGCGAAAAGCCCCTCCCGGTACTGTATTACTAATAGATAGGTCCTGGCAGCTTCAGGGGTTCAGGGGCGTAGAGTAAGATTTATTGTTTTTATGCGCGGAACCCCTACATTCTTTTCAATGGCTTTTCGGGCTTTTATATTCTTCTTTTTGGATTTCTCAAATATCTTTGGAGCATTGTCTTTGGGAAACTAGCTACCAAGACATGGGGAGCTCCGAAATTTATCCTTTTCTCCATTTCCCACCATCACCACCGTTGCCGCGGCAAAGAGTTCCCGGTCATCTTTATTGCAAGGATTTGCAAGCTCAATCCAAGCCTTGCTTTCATCAACCCATTCGATCCAAAGCCATCTTAGTCTAAGGGCGGCGACAGACTTCTCAAGATGCAAAATGACCACCAAGTTTTGTGGGACGGCAAACCTTCTCCCAACTAACTTTGCATGTTCTAAAGAAAAAACTAACTTTGCATTTGCTTCCAGAAACTTTGTCACAACCCGCCCACAAGTAAGCACGGAGAAGACAAATAATTTTCTTTAAGACCTCCTTCGGAAGGTCAATAGAAGTGATGTGATATATGGTCTGTGATGTTAGAACCGCCCGCACTGGAACTCTTCTTCCGGCCATATTCACATTTTCCCAATTACCGGAAGTGAACTTGCCCGCATATTGACATTGTTATCTTCTTGAGATTATTGTATTATCATTCCGATTGATTGATGTAATCGGGTACCCAAACAAAACATAATGGGACCCGATTACATCAACCTGAAGTGAAATTTCACTCAGTTTGCATACACGGCAAAAAGTGCAACTAACTATGATAGACAAATCCTACTTGCACTCGGGCGGGAGGCCCTGCGGGAACCTCCATGTGTCCGCGCAGTAGTTGTAGATCATGTAGCTCTTCTGCACCCACCGGAGGCGGGCCTGCGCCACGGTGTCCAGCTCCTGGTGCATCCACGCGCCGTCGGACCTAGCGCACGCCGGCACGTCCTGCGACGCGCACCCCATGTACGACGCCACGAACGGCGCCCGCGACCAGTCCGTCTTGACGCGCCCCCGCTCCGTCGCCCATGCCTCCCCGTTCCACAGGGTCGCGTACACCGGGAACGGCACCCGCGTCGTCGCCTCCCGGTTCTGGTAATCCCGTATCGGCGTCCCGTCCACGTAGAACCTGCAGATGATGAATAGTATTACTATGAGATCCCACGTATACGTAGTAGAACCTGAGAAGACACTTCTGCTGCCTTCAGGGTACTTACAGGATGTGGGCTGGATTCCAGACGATGGAATAGGTGTGGAAGTCCAATGTGGGGTCGAACCACATGCGGAACTGCTGCTCCCGGTTGCCCTCCCCCTGGCTGAACACGTTGGTCTGCACCGTGTAGGGCTGCCCGCTCACGTTCCCCAGGAACTCGAAGTCGATCTCGTCGTGGTGCGGCCCCTGCGGCGGCGACGAAAGCTGCAGCACGATCGACACATATGCACGAGTCAGTAACAGTACATGCCATGCCAACGTAGAAACTTGTGGCGCCTGCTCTCGGTCTTGCTTACGTAGAAGGTGGCGACGGTGCCGGCGGAGCTGCCGGGGACGAGCTTGATCTGCATGTCGAAGCGGCCGAACAGGTACTGCTTCTTGGACTGGACCCCGGAGCCGGACTCCCTGTCCAGGGACAGCGTCAGGAGGTTCCCGCCGTTCTGGATCTTGGCGCGCCCACCGCCATCCTTGATGTCCATGTCCTGGTAGAAGTTGCCGCCTCGGGCCACGCCGGCAACCACAAGGACAGAGCACAGAACCGCCACGAATGTTCTCTTTAGATTCGACGCCATCGTTGATCGCCGGCACTGATCTACCGGTTACTACTCTTATGCTGTGTTTGTGTGAAGCCAACGGGTGCAAGTTGTGCTTTTTATAGGCCAATGCAAGGAGCAGGATGACGTCATCTGTTTCCTTGAGGGCTTATCTCCTCTACAGAACTATTAATATTTACTAGCTATGAGTGATTTACCGCCAATCATATATGCAAGCGCTTATTTATCGATATTGATTACCAAGGATGACGATGAATGAATGCAGTCTTCTTTATTCATCCTTTGGTTCCACATTAAGAACCAAAGTTAGAGCAAAATTAAGCCTAGACTTTTACCTCGCTGTTTGCCATTTTGAGACTTATATGTACTCCTAGTCCTAAGTCCTAATTACCCACCATTTAGCAAGTTTCAATCGTAACTACTCCATATTTGATTGTTAGCTAGGAGTAATTAGGTGCACATCAACGCATATTTATAGATATTGATTACTCTCTCGTTTTTAGTTTATTTACGCTCACCTCAAAGTTTGAGAACACGATATAAAATTTCGAGAAACCGATCGTAAGCCAAGTAAGCGTGATGGCTCCCGGGCTACAGGTAGGTCGGGTGTTTTTTTCAAACTCAAAAAATCTGAAGTCAAAATAACTGACATAATTTTTGATTTTTCCTGATCAGAAAAATATATGAAAAAGAAAGGAGGGCTTATCTCCTCTACAGAATTAGTGCATACTAATATTTAGCTAGGAGCAATTTACCACGCCAATCATATATGCCAGCGCATATTTATCGATATTGATTACTCTCTCGTTTTTTGTTTAAGAACCAAGGATGACGACTAATGAATGCAGTCTTCTTTATGCATTCTTTGGTTCCACGTTAATTAAGAACCAAAGTTAGAGAAAAAATTAAGCCTGTTGTACCTCGCTGTTTTCCATTTTGAGACTTATGTGCTCCTATGTCCCAATTACCTCCATTTAGCAAGTTTCAATCCTAACTACTCCATATTTGATTGTTAGCTAGGAGTCATTAGGTGTACATCAATGCATATTTATTTACGCTCATCTCGAAGTTTGAGAACACGATATAAAAATACCTACATATAGTTCAAACTCCAAAAATCCGAATTCAATGGTTTTCCAAAAATTCTGAAAAAATACCTACGTATAGCCAACCGTGAAATCTAGCATACCGTAGATTTTTAGCTCGAAATACTATGTATTTTTTTTGGCTCAACTAAAAAGATAAAATCACACAAAATGACAATAACATCACTCTAGTGTAGTGTTTGGCACTGTTCACCGACGACAAAATCTTTTTTTAAAATTTGGGCCAACAATATAAAATGTTTTGGGCTGAAATTTTACACATTAATAGAACAGATTGTTACAGTATTGTATTTTATTTCAGATTTTTGGAACCTCTTATATTCAATTAACCGGGCTCCACCCGGGAGCCATCACGCCGTAAGCATGGTATATAAAATGATATATGTATAGTAGCGAGTAGTACATAGTTAAGATAAAAGAAACTAGCAAATTAGTAAGATCTTCAAACTTTTATTAATCCATGAAACAATCTTGTAGTTTTTTAAAGGCAGTCATAGAAAAACGATGTAGATACTACCAAACCACAAACATGTAAATATCAACGAGAATTCTTTCATGGTTTTAATTTTATGATGTAATGCCAAGCTTGTGCGCGCAACGCTATTATTAAAATAGTCAACCAACATCAACAAGAGTATCAACATAGTATTCTAAGAAAGATGAACCGAGCATCCTGATTGATGTCTATTGGAATCAAGAGTATAAACACCATTATCGAAGACCTAGTAGGTGGATAAATATTGCATGGACCAACCTCCACTCGTTAACCATTAGAAATCCAAATTTGATCTACCGAAGCAAGATCTAAAGGAACCCACCTAGAGAAATTTGATCTTTCAACACCATCATCATGTCATAAAGGAACTTTCGTCGTCAAATGAATAAGGATACTCGTATAGTCAACGGGTATAAAATTCTATCCATAACTATACCCATTGGTACGGAAATTTACCTACCCCCAGACCTGACAAGTACATGTACCCATTGCATACCCTATGGGTAGATCAAATAGCACGCAAGTTGCTAAGAATATTATACTTATTGATAGCACATTTGACTAAAAAATCAATTATCTCAACTCAATAATAGGTAGACGTGACAACTATCAAAATTTAGAAATCACAATCTTATACGCATAAGTCATAACCCACAAGTCAACTAGAGTAAACTAGTCACATGATAAAATGACAATTCACACGAACAATTGGTAGGGTATGTGTATATTCATGAGCACAAGTTATATGATGCCATACCCACGATTTGGCGGCTAGGGTATGTGTATACTCATGGGTTGAAAAACACGTAATGAAGTTGTCGTCTTTGTCGACACGAATGCCAAAAAAGACGACCACCAAATCTGGAACTAATTTTTTGAAAAAGTAATTTTATCAAAAAACTCCACATATAGATCAGGTTCCCGTCCCTCCCGACGTTGGCAAGACCGTTGGAGGAGGAGAACCGATGAATGGAGGCGACGGAGTAGCTGTTGCTAGGGTTTCTGGAAGGAGTTTGATGGGAGCTGGCATGGCCCTCCACGTAGGGCGTACCCGTTCCTAAGCTTTGGCACGTGCTCAGTCTTTCCATCGGCCGACAAGTCTAATTTAACAGCAATTTGGATAAAAAATAGTGTCACTAGCCTTAAAATACAACTGTTTGCCAAGCATAGACACATTGTTTAGAAAAAACACGGTTTGTCGGTATTGTTTTTTGTTTAGGCAGTTTTTTGTTTAATTTAACTGCTTGCCTCCGTTCGTGTGTTCTTCTTCAGCAACCGACGACCTTATCAGCACCATGGGCGACAACAACAATGATAAAGGTGCTGCTGCTGTGACGACATTTCCGGTCAACTTGTACGTGATATTTTTCTCTTTGTATGCACTAGTTCTTGTTAGATTTCAGATCTACTAGATGTGGTTGTTTGGCTGCATGTGTTTAGATCTGTTAGTTCTTACGTAATGTTGATTTCGGTAATTAATGTCATGGGAAAATTATCTAATATTCTAACAGCATAGACACATTGTTTAGAAAAACACGGTTTGTCGGTATTGTTTTTTGTTTAGGCTGTTTTTGGTATTGCTAAACTCGAGGCGCGCCAATTCAACGCGTTCCATTAAAAAAAACTAACCGCGCTCCTGGAGACAGGAGTAGAACATGTGGCCGGGTCCGAACCCAACTCGTTCGGGTGTACACGCATTATAGGTTTAGCGAAGCCCAAACCCTTCATATAAACACGCGTTCAGCCGCCTCCGATCTCCGATCTCAAGGTCAAGGCCCAGCCCACGAGATGCACCCCATCCCATCGTACGCGAGGGTCCAGTGGCCGCCGGGACGCCGTGGAACGCCACTACTGCAGCCCTTCGAGCGCAGCGCCGACCAGGGCGCCGTCAGGTCTGCCGACTGAACTTCATCCATGAACTTTCCAAGCTGTGATTCTTGTTCTGATGTGAATTAGTGTATATATGGACCTCGCACAGACGCGCGAGAGGCGGGCAAAATACGCGGCGACATGACACACGCTCCCGGAATCATTTCTTAAGATATTCTACTGCAAATCTGTCAAATTCAGTTAACGGTTGTGTTTCTTACAGGATGATCAGATGTTGGCGATAGAGTGAAGCAACGTAGCATATATACGTACTTTTTTTGATTTCTTATGATTTCTGAAAACCCCAATAACCAATGGTTGATCTGCTCGAGAGAACGAGTGCACGCCTCCAATATTCGGCCTCGACAGCCTTTCCCATTTTTATTTTTAACTCACTTTCAGAAATTCAGAGTGTTTACATAATGTGGTTATGATGATTACATGTGCTTTGCTTGCATCACGGGACAAGTAAGAACCCCCTTGCCCGGTCCTTGCTTACTCCTGGTCAGGGAAATCAATTTATCAGTTGTTCGTCCGCGTATCTTTGTTTGGGAGACTTTATTTTCCGGAACATCAACATTACATTACCCTTGATTCGTTCCTCAACAACATATTCGCCTCCAATATTCGGCATAGAGCGCACCATCGTGATAAGTAATGAACATAAGGAACGCACGATGTGTTCATCTCGAGGTACCACCATCCTGCTAATTTTGATCCAATCCTGATTAGCTCCTCCCACCGCTGTAATCATTGAGATAATAAAAAGGCAACACGCAGTACCTTTTGTTAGATTGATCTCAACGGTCGTCCTAACGGACGACCGACTCGGTCTCGCGTCCTGATCGGGGGCGTCCAACGTTATCATCGTTGGTGGGCCCCCGTCGCGCAGCGTATATAAAGAGGTGGGAGCCGGGGGCACGAACGCCAAGGTTCGTCTACCCACTCACCCCACCATACAATCGAAAACCCTAGGCCACCCGATCTGGCTTTGCGCTGCAGCGGCGGGAATCACCCACCTCACCGCCGCCACCACTCCGTCGAGCTCCATGACGAGCTCGTCGTCAACCTCGAAGACCGACGGTATGTTTCTAACCCCTATTCTCTCTAGATCGACGCCTAGCGATCCAAATTAGCTAACAATGGTATCAGAGCAGCTAGTGCTAGTTGATCTAGTAGAGAAAGCAGTAAATCCGAGGAAGAAAGTTAAAAGGCTAGGGTTTTAAGAAGCGCCGCCGCAAGGCCGCGCCGTTCCTCTCGATCCCGACGCATCGGCAAGCCGAGGTCGGGAAGAAGAACACAACCCCTCTGGGGTGAAGAAATCAAAAACCCCTAAAGCCACAGATTCCCCCCTCTCGGATCAAGCCGATCTAGAATCGGAAAGAAAAAGGAAAGCCCCTTTTTTTTAGCCTTTCACCCTCCCCAAATAAGAAACAAGAAAGAAAAATTTGAATCAAAGAACAAATCAAAAAAGGGGGGCCGATTCGAACGAAAGAAAGTATCCGGTCGTCGCCGGCAAAGGGCGCCGCACCTGCACCGCTTGGCGGTGGTGCGCCCACCCTCGGGTGGACGCACGCGCCAGCAAGGGGGCCAGGGGGCGCTGTCGTCCTCTCTCTCTCTCTCGTTGCACTGTGCTGCTGCGTTGCGGGGTGGGGGAGGTGAACGGGACAGAAGGGGCAAGGGTCTCGCGTGGAGGAGGGAGGGGCTCGTCGCCGGTGCTGCGTCGGTCGATGTCGCTGCCTGCCAACCTCGCCAGCGCGAGGCGTTCCGCCACCACAGCTGAGGCGCGAGACAGACAGACGGGGGGAGCAGGGGGCGAAATGAGCTAGGGTTAGCTCGGGGGCGATCGCGGGCGGGCCTTTTATGCGGCCGAGAAGCGCGCGCGTCCGTCCGATAGCGACAGACGGCTGAGATCGAGCAGCGGCCGCTGGCTCCCGCGTGCGTGGGCCGTGGGCCGGCCTGCGGGCTGAAGGGGGGCGCAGAGCGACGCCGGCGCGCGGTAGATAAGCAGCCGCCGCATGATACGTCCATTTTGCATCACTATTCTATGTCTTAATTCACTATTATTCATTGATATATTTCGTATTGAGAGGTGATACTTATGTTATTTCATCTATTTTTGCATGGTTGATGACTTTTGGAGCATGGACCGCTGCAATCAGGATTCTGATGAAAAATGTGCTGTTTGGAGGCAAAATTCGCGAAGATCAGAAAATCCGGGAAAATATACAGAAAATTCTATTTTTTCAGAAGACTCAAGATGCCAGAAGATGGAGTGGAGGTGGGCCACAGGGGGCCCACACCACCCCATGGCGCGGGCAAGCTAGGCCGCGCCAGGGAGTGGTGTGGCTGCCCTGGCCCACTCCAGCCTCTCTCCTCTGGCGTATATCATCCCCATGAAATCCTAAGACTCGGGGAGCGACCACAGAAAGATTCCGCCGCCTCTGCGGGGCGGAAAACACCGAGAGAGAAATATCTCTCCGGCAGACAGATTTCTTCCGGGGGAATTCCTTCCCGGAGAGGGGAGATCGTCGCCATCAACACCACCATCAAGCTGGACTTCATCGGGATCATCATCACCATCATCATCACCATCAGCACCCTCATCACATCTCCATATTGTTGTAACAATTGCGTTAAATCTTGCATAGTTCATAGGGGAAACTTTCCCGGTGTTGATTACTCTTTGTAGTGGATGCTATTGAGTGAACCATTGAATTATTGTTTATGTTCAGATTGTTATACATCATTATTTTATCTCTGATCATGATCCATATGATGTCTTGTGAGTAGTTCGTTTTGTTCTTGAGGACATGGGAGAAGTCTTGTTGTTAGTAGTGGAGTTGCGTTGAGAAAGATTCAATAGTTTGATATTTAAGTTGTGGTGTACTTCTTCTAGTGGTGTCATGTGAACGTCGACTACATGACACTTCACCTATATGGGCCTAGGGGAATGCATTATGTATTTGGCTACTAATCGTAGGGGTTGCCGGAGTGACAGAAACCTGAACACCCGTTAGGAAACCATTGCACAAGGAATGTAAGAGTCTTAAAGTTTAAAGCTGTGGTTAGGTTTCTACGTTAATTACTTTCTTGTACTTACGGATGTTTGCAAGGGGGTTTAATCACAAGTATGTATTTAGTCTTGGATGGAGCGGTACATTAGCACAGGTTCACCCACACAACACTTAGCAAGTTAGAGAAGATTAATCGACTATATGAAGCAAAAGCACTTGACAGTCTTCCCATGTGTCCTCGAGAACGTTTGGTCATCTATAGAAATACAACCAGCTTGTCCTTTGCTGCATAAAGGATTGGGCCACTTGCTGTATTCATTCTTACTGTCTTTTATTTACTCGTACTTTGTTTACTTGCTTTATCGAAAACCCCTAAAAATCCGTTTGCTAAGTATTTGTAGAGAATTCATGATCCATACCACTAGCCAGTACCTTCTGCTCCTCGTTGGGTTCGACACTCTTACTTATCGAAAATACTGCGATACACCCCCTATACTTGTGGGTCATCAAGACTATTTTCTGGCGCCGTTGCCGGGGAGTGAAGCGCTATTGGAGAGTGGAACTGGTAAAGGAAACTTCTACTGTGAGTATTGTTTACTTCTGCAAGTTGCTTTATTTTCGTTATGGATAATTCGCTGAGTTTCTTATTTGGTAATGCTACTACCACTGCTAAGGTAGTAGATAAGCCATCACCTACTGAGAAAGATGTTTTCAAAATACCTACAAGAATTATTGATCGTGTTATGGATAACTACTATGTTGGGGATGGAACTGTCCATCCCAGTGATCATTTACTCTTTATACACGAATTATGCGGGTTGTTCAAGTGTGCAGGTATTACTACATATCAAGTTAAGAAGAAGTTATTCTCATTATCACTGAAAGGAAGAGCTGAGGAATGGTATAACCTACTGAAGAATGGTCAAGCTCTGGAATGGGAGGAAATAGTGCCTCTCTTTTATTCAAAGTTTTATCCTCCTAGTGAAATTCATAAAGATCGGAATCAAATATACAACTTTTGGCCTCTTGATGGAGAGAGTACTGCTCAAGCTTGGGGGAGATTGAAGTTACTAATGCTCAAATGTCCCATTCATGAGCTCCCCAACAATATTATTATCAATAACTTTTATGCAAGGCTCCCTCTACATGACAAGGATTTATTAGATGCTTCTTGTGCTGGATCATTCACTCGCATGGAAGAAGAAGTTAAATGGGACCTTCTGGACCGTATTCAAGACAATGCTGAGCTTGGGAGAACGACAAAGGTAGAAAGTCAGGTATAAAATATGATTAAATGCATTGAATCTTTTATGGGAACTGATGACTTTCAAAATATTAAAAATGCTTATGGCCTAGACTCTCAAGATATTGCTTCTTATTTTAAGGCTTTTGCTTCTTATATTGAAGTGCCTAAAAAGAAGTGGAATAAGTATCATGAACCTTATAAAGATATTGCTAAGAGTGTTCCGTCAAGAAATACTGAAGTTTATACTGCTAGTCATGTTTTACCTAAACCTTATATTGAGAAAATGCCTTTCCCAGTTAAGGTAAAGGAGCATTCTATGATAGCTAGTATGGTTAATGAAAGTATGAGTAGGGCTGCTGAACCTGATGAACCTATTGTAGCAAATGTGAAAGACTTTGTTGCTAAATATGAAAAATAGGGACACACTATCCTTTGTAAGGATACCTCTAATATTGTTTCGCATAGTAGTGTTATGAGAGCTAGTATTCCTGTGTTTTCTGTTAGAATAAGTGATCATTGCTATGATAGTCCTTGTGATAGCTATATTGTTAAGTTTATGCATGATACTGAAAGTTACTATGAGAGAGGGAAAAGTGTTCTTATGTATCTCAATAATATCAAGTTTTCTCGTTTTATGCTGAAAGTTTTTATGTCGCACTCCTTTTGCCTTCTTATGCAAGTTGCCTTTGGTTTCAATAACTTGTTTGTTTACAAAATCCCCTTGCATAGGAAGTGGGTTAGACTTGAATGTGTGTGTGCTTTTGCTTCTTAATGCTCTCTTTCACTTCAATCCATATCCCTATGAGAGCTTCTTCAAAATTATCATGCCCATCTTAATGGCTATAAAGAAAGAGCTTTATGGGAGACAACCCAATTTGTTTTTGCTTTTAGTTTGTTGTTGTTTCTTTGAGTCTTGGAAGTTATTACTTCGGTTATAACTGCTCTTTATCCGTTTTGTTTGGTTTTTGTGTCAAGATCAACTTCTAATAAGAGAGAAGTAAGATTTGGGGAAGTTGCTATCTCGAAACAGATTTTTGTGCTTTATTGTAAAAATTCGTGAGAGATCTCTGTATGTCGGATTGAGCTGTAATTTTTTGTGCATCTGCCCCAGGTTGTTATTTAACTTTCGTTAGTTTTGAACTTTTTGATTTGAACAACACAAGATTTTCGAAAAAAATGATCTTTACCTGCTGGTCTGTTTTGACAGATTTTGCCACTCGTGCATTTGCTTCTTTATTCGATTTCCTTTTTGAATTATTTTTGGGTTTTCAGAAGGAGTTGCTACAATAGCTTTTGTTTTGATGGTTTTCAGTTGAAGTTGGACTCAAAAGGTTTTATCACTTCACTTATACTAATGTTGCTAATAAGAACCGTGTGAAGTTTTGTGTGAAAGAAATTTCCAGGAAGTGGAGATAATGGTGTAATGAGAAAGAGAAAGGTTTTATGACTCAAGTAATAAGTATATGAAGATAAAGATATCGATGATATTCAAGAGATGACTTCGGAAGGATCCACTAAATACCAAATTCAGAGACCTGCAGAGTCTATTTTCAAATAGGTAACAGTTTTGGTAAGAAAAGTTCCGCGAAAATACAATACAACTATATTTTTGCAGTTTTTAGTCAATAAGAAAAGCTACGAAGCGAAAAAGGGACGGAAACGGAGCCAGGGTGGCTCACACCACCCTGTGGTGCGGGCCCACCCCTGGCCGCGCCACCAGGTGGTGAGGCCACCCAGGACTCCGCCTCCGACTCATTTTCTCCCAGTACCTTCCTTTTGGTATGAAACTTCCTAATATATAACCCGCCGGATCTTTCGAGGTTCGTATATCGTGTTTTCGTTGTGTTTTTTGTTTCGATCTGTTTCTGCCAGGTGGAATCCCATATTTGGAGCCACAATGTCTTCCTCTGGAACATCTGAGGGAGATTCCTTAGAAGATATCATCAACCCATACATGAGAGAATTGAAGATTCATCCCAAGGAGTTGTTGCTCGAAGGTGGGGAGGTCCAGATTAAAGAGGTTCAAGGCCCTAAAGGTGAAGGAAGTCTGGAGGACATGATGGAAGCATTGGAGCAAGAAGTCTTCAGGTACAGGAAGATGGCGGAGCGCAAAGTGGACATCATCCATAAGATTTGTTCCAAACTCATCGCCGAGCACCAAAAGGAGACTGCTGAACTCAAAGATGAAGTCTTTTCACTCCGCCAAACAACCAACGAACTGCAAGCACAGTTCTATGACGTTCAAAATTGAAACTGTGAGTATGAGGCTAGATTTAAACACATAAGTGCTGCTGCAAGTTTCAGGATGTTGGAAACCACGATGTCCTTTGTTGATGGGAAGCTTTTACCCTGGAAGACGGATGAAGGTGAGAGTATACCACCACCACCGAAGGAGTAATTCGTCATCAGGTTTGGCATCCCCTTGGTTTGTTCCAAGCTTGGGGGAGTGCCGCGGTATCATATCACTATCTTTTATCTTTTTACCTTATTAGTAGAGTCATATCATGAATAGAGGAGTTATTTTGTAGTATGGTTTGCATTATGGAAGTGTGCCCTCTCTCGTTAGATTTGTATCCCTTGGTGTGAGTTGCCGTTATGGAATTAATGAGAAGTTCTATCATTCACCCTTTTGCATAGCTTATGTTAGTTTTCAATTCGTGGTTATATGATTGATCTTGTTGTTAGTATTGGTAGCACTTTGGGATCATTGAGTTAATTTAGTTGGTTTTGGCAAACCTGGCTCGGTCAGTAGCAACACCTTTTTGAGAGTTGAAAATAAAAAGATAGAAGTACTCTAGAGAAAAAATAATTTCATCATCTTTCTTTCTTGATTTGCCCATAAGTTTAGTATTCTCTAGTTAAGATCTTTTGTGCTTCCAAGGAAGATTGCATGTTTGTCTTTATCACTTGTATGTTTGTTTGTTTCCTTCAACTCTTATACTTGCTACCCAGCCTTGCTAGCCAAAAACCTGTACTGAGAGGGTATTCTTCTCGTGCATCCACTCCTTTAAACCAAAACCTTTGCCATTTGTGTCCACCATAGCTACCTAGTAGCATTATTGCTGTTCCAAGTAAATTCTTGTTTTATCTACCTCCCAAATTAAACTTGTTATGTGAAAATTAGTGATTAAAGCTCTCGAACTTGATGGCACACTTTACTTTCTTGCATTTAATAAACTTGAACCATTGGGTCCTTCTTTGTTGCGAATATGCTTGCGCTTTATGAGTCGAAGTTAGCCGAACCATGTATCATGGGGGCCGCTTTCAACACTTCATTGGTACTTGTACCTAGTTGATATCATGTTCTTTTGCTTATGGATCCCGGTGGTGCGAAATAAAAGTGGAACTTGTAAGATCATGGAGTTTATATGTGTGTTAGAGAAACGCCTGGGCCGCTAGCCTAAGCCATGCCTAATCATGGTGGAAACTTGCAGCATAACTGTAGTAAGCATTCTATGAAGCATCCTCAATAAAAATCTATGCAAATAGCAAATAAAAAGATCATTGAGATGCTCACTGTCTACTTGCCTTGTCATTTTGATTATGTGATAGCTCCTATGTCATGTGTAAGGGGTACCCCGTTGGCGGTTCTCAATGATACGCATGTATTTACAATGACAAGAGCTTGCTCGTGACTGAAGTTGAGTAGCATGAGGATCGGTACTCATAAGTAAGGGGCATGAGATTTCAACTTATAACTTGTCAAGCATATCCTCTTAGTTGTGTCACTTTAACCTTAATCACCTAAAGATGCCTATGATAGGGGCAATGAGAGCTGAAAGCTAGTAAGTATCATAATTTTTGGGAGCTCTTTATGAGACTTGCAATCCCTGCTTCCCTCTTTGAAGGGCCTTTCTTTTTACTTTGTAGTTGAGTCAGTAAACCTATTCCCTTCTATCTCAGCAAGTATTTTGAGTTGATTTGTTTCATTCATTCATATGATGATTTATGCATTCAAGTTTCTTATGTTCCTTGTTTTGCACATTGCTCTTATCTTGAAGTTTACTACTTTGAAAGCTTTCATTGAAAAACCAGCTATTTGTGAACTCCAGCAAATTATCAACTATTCTTTGACCAAGAGCTAAGTTTGCCATTACTAATTATTGATTCACTTTATGTATCTTTATTGTGTTTTCTTTACTCATTGCAAGTTGAGTTGTGTAATAGTGAGTTGTTTTCTATTATGATCTATGTATTTGATGAATGTGATGCTTCTTGTCCGTATCCTTTTATCGACTCTTCACTCCATAAAGTTGAGGTCATGTTTATTGAGCTCAGTTTCGCTTGGGGACAAGCGAAGTCTAAGCTTGGGGGGAGTCGATACGTCCATTTTGCATCACTATTCTATGTCTTAATTCACTATTATTCATTGATATATTTCGTATTGAGAGGTGATACTTATGTTATTTCATCTATTTTTGCATGGTTGATGACTTTTGGAGCATGGACCGCTGCAGTCAGGATTCTGATGGAAAAGGTGTTGTTTGGAGGCAAAATTCGCGAAGATCAGAAAATCCGGGAAAATATACAGAAAATTCTATTTTTTCAGAAGACTCAAGATGCCAGAAGATGGAGTGGAGGTGGGCCACAGGGGGCCCACACCACCCCATGGCGCGGACAAGCCTAGGCCGCGCCAGGGAGTGGTGTGGCTGCCCTGGCCCACTCCAGCCTCTCTCCTCTGGCGTATATCATCCCCACGAAACCCTAAGACTCGGGGAGCGACCACAGAAAGATTCCGCCGCCTCTGCGGGGCGGAAAACACCGAGAGAGAAAGATCTCTCCGGCAGACAGATTTCTTCCGGGGAATTCCTTCCCGGAGAGGGGAGATCGTCGCCATCAACACCACCATCAAGCTGGACTTCATCGGGATCATCATCATCATCACCATCAGCACCCTCATCACCATCTCCATATTGCTGTAACAATTGCGTTGAATCTTGCATAGTTCATAGGAGAAACTTTCCCGGTGTTGATTACTCTTTGTAGTTGATGCTATTGAGTGAACCATTGAATTATTGTTTATGTTCAGATTGTTATACATCATTATTTCATCTCTGATCATGATCCATATGATGTCTTGTGAGTAGTTCGTTTTGTTCTTGAGGACATGGGAGAAGTCTTGTTATTAGTAGTGGAGTTGCGTTGAGAAAGATTCAATAGTTTGATATTTAAGTTGTGGTGTACTTTTTCTAGTGATGTCATGTGAACGTCGACTACATGACACTTCACCTATATGGGCCTAGGGGAATGCATTGTGTATTTGGCTACTAATCGTAGGGATTGCCGGAGTGACAGAAACCTGAATCCCTGTTAGGAAACCATTGCACAAGGGACGTAAGAGTCTTAGAGTTTAAAGCTTTCTACCTTAATTACTTTCTTGTACTTACGGATATTTGCAAGGGGGTTTAATCACAAGTATGTATTTAGTCTTGGATGAGGCGGTACATTAGCACAGGTTCACCCACACAACACTTAGCAAGCTAGAGAAGATTAATCGACTATATGAAGCGAAAGCACTTAACAGTCTTCCCATGTGTCCTCGAGAACGTTTGGTCATCTATAGAAATACAACCGGCTTGTCCTTTGCTGCATAAAGGATTGGACCACTTGTTGCATTCATTCTTACTGTCTTTTATTTACTCGTACTTTGGTTACTTGCTTTATCGAAAACCCCTAAAAATTCGTTTGCTAAGTATTTGCAGAGAATTCCTGATCCATAACACTAGCCAGCACCTTCTGCTTCTCATTGGATTCGACACTCTTACTAATCGAAAATACTGCGATACACCCCCTATACTTGTGGGTCATCACCGCACTCGAGAAAGGTGGGCTGTCGAGGCCCACTGCTGGGCGGGCCGCGAACAGTAAAGGCCCAAGAGGGCGTAACAGTACAATTCGTCTAGTCTTTATTTATAGAAGCTTTTTGGGCAATTTTAATTATCTGTTTTTGATGTTTTTTGCACAGTTTTTTCTATAGCAAAATTATCCAATGAAATTTTGTGTAGAAAAATATTAAAGTAACAATAAAATTTCTGTAAATTGTAAAGTTGATGAATTTTATTCATATTTTTCCGCTGCAAATAGTTAAATGTAATTGCTTAATTGCAATAAAGTGATGATTTTATTTGATGACCAACGTTGTTAGTAAGATTTGCACTATAGATAGTAAGTTTCATCACTATTAGTTCTATTTCTGCCCAACGGTGATGTAGAATTAATATTGAAAAGTTTCATGTTTTGATTTGACCAACATTGAATTAACTCATTTTGATGATATATTGTTTTCAGGCAATCCTATGAGTTTCATCTCGGCCATTGAGCCCCTCAATGGAGGGAACTACGGCTCATGGCGAAAGAAGGTTGAGATGGGGCTTGCTTTGCTTGACCTCGACTTGGCAGTGATTGAGACCTGTCCCAAAGAACCCGAGGACCCTGTGAGGGGCGAAAAAGAAAGTGAAGATGACTTCAACGAAAGGGTCCATGACCATGGACCAATAAGAATGAAGTACGACCTTGATCGTACAAAGTGGGACTCGTCCAACAAAAAGTGCTTGATGTTCATTAAGAGCTCCATTATGGAAGCAATAAGGGGAGCAATCCCAGAGTATAGCACTGCCAGTGAGTACCTGAAGAAGGTAAAGAGTTAGTTTACTAGGTCGTCAAAGGCCTATGCAAGCTCTCTCATTAAGAAACTTGTTACTGCAAGATACACTGGTGGTGGAGTAAGGGACCACATATTGCGGATGACCAACATGTCTTCCAAGCTTAAAGCCCATGGGCATGGAGCTCCCAGTCGAGTTCATTATTCATCTGATCTTTGCCTCACTGCCAAACCAATTTGAGACTTTTGCTGTGAACTACAACGCATAGCCAGAAAAGTGGGGCATTGAGAAGGTGATGGCCATGTGCGTACAAGAAGAGAGGCTCAAGGGGCAATCTGGTGATTTTCTGAACTCCTGAGCCCAACCAAGAAGAGGAACTTTCAGGGTTCCAGGCCACAAGGGGAACCTTAGGGGCATCCCCCTTCTTCTAAGCCGCATGGAAAGGATGATGATCACCGACAACAGGAGGTGGACAAGGACACCTGCAGGTGGTGCAAGGAAAAGGGCCACTGCATGAGTGACTGTGTGAGTTTCCTAAAGCATCTATTCAAGAAAGGTGAGGATTTAATTACTTTTGTTGATGAATCACTATTTTTAAGTGATGCAAAATCTACTTGGTGGATTGACTCAGGTGCAACTGTCAACATTGCAAATTCATTACAGGGATTCTGTATGAGAAGGACCCTGCAAAGAGGAGAAAGAAGAATTAAAGTGGCAAATGGCGTCCAAGCTGAAGTCGAAGCTATTGGAGATCTCCCATTAGAATTATCAAATGGCTTTGTACTTTTACTAGTAGATGTACTTTATGTACCCTCTTTGCATCGAAACTTAATAAGTGTATCGCGCTTAGATGATGATGATTTTGCTTGCCATTTTGGTGATGGACAATGTAAAATCAAGCGTAATAATGAGATTGTTGGTCTTGCCTTCAGACAAGACAAGATTTATTTGTTATCAGTTTGTGAGAATGTGTATGCATTAAGCGCTGAGAATGAGAATGCCTCCTCATCCCTGAATGGAAAGAATAAAAGGAAAAGAATTGATGATGTCTCTTCGAAATTATGGCACTATCGTTTAGGCCATATTTCGAGGGGGAGAATAGAACGCTTAGTAAAAGAATCAATTCTACCGCCTTTAGAATTTTCAAATTTAGAGCAATGCATCGATTGCATTAAAGGAAAGTTCGTAAAGAACATTAAAAAGGGCGCCAAAAGAAGCACAGGAGTCTTAGAAATAATTCATACGGATATATACGGTCCGTTTCCTGTGACATATGTGGATGGATATGCTTCCTTCATAACATTCACGGATGATTATTCGCGTTATGGTTATATCTATCCAATTAGAGAGCGTTCAGAAGCATTGGATAAATTTAAGATATTTAAGGCTGAAGTTGAAAATCAGCATAGTTTAAAAATTAAAGTAGCAAGGTCCGATCATGGAGGCGAATACTACGGTCGGCACACCCTATATGGCCAAGTTCCTGGACCCTTTGCAAGGTTTCTACAGGAACATGGTATAGTTGCCCAGTATTCTACGCCGAGCGAGCCTCAACAGAATGGAGTAGCTGAAAGACGTAACCGTACCTTGATGGATATGGTCAGAAGCATGTTAAGTTACTCCACCTTACCGGTTGGCTTGTGGATGGAGGCGTTAAAAACCACCATTCACATACTCAATCGAGTTCCCAGTAAGTCGGTGTCTAAAACTCCATATGAGTTATGGACTAGTCGCGAACCTTCACTCAATTATTTGCAAGTGTGGGGCTGTCCAGCTGAGGCTAAGCTCTTCAACCCAAACCTTGGGAAGTTAGATCCTAAAACAGTAAGTTTCCATTTCATTGGCTATCCAGACAAGTCGAAAGGTTATCGCTTCTATTGTCCAAACAGAATTACTAAGTTTGTGGAAACGAGACACGCTGTGTTTCTGGAGGATCAGATGATCAGGGGGAGCACGGTATCGTGAGAAATCAACCTTGAGGAGAAGCGGGTGCATGCACCCACTCCGATGATCAGGAACCGTTTTTCTCGATACCTGCTGCTGCACCGACACATGACAATGTCGATGTGACACCTGTTGTTAGTTCTCCTATGGCAACAATGAATGAAAATGAAGACCCTGTTGTCACACAAGAGGGAGAGCTGCAATAGCCCCACACAGAGAATGTGCCAGAAGGCGAGACCCTTAGAAGGTCTCAAAGAACTAGAAAGCTAGCTATTCCTAATGATTTTGAAGTCTATGTTAGTGAAGAAGTTCAAATGGAGGGTGATCCCACCACATTTTAAGAAGCCATTAAAGGTGCTCACTCATTGAAGTGGCTTGAAGCCATGGAAGATGAAATGAGATCCATGAGTAGCAACAAAGTCTGGGATTTAGAAGAAATTCCTAAAGGAGCCAAAACAGTAGGCTGTAAATGGGTCTACAAAAGAAAATGTGACTCTAGAGGGAATATTGAAAGATATAAAGCACGACTTGTTGCTAAAGGCTTCACCCAAAGAGAGGGAATAGATTATAATGAGACATTTTCTCCAGTCTCAAGTAAGGATTCTTTTAGAATAGTAATGGATTTAGTGGCACACTATGATTTAGAATTGCATCAGATGGATGTAAAGACGGCTTTCCTAAATGGAGACTTGGAAGGAAAGGTTTACATGGCACAACCCAAGGGTTTTGTTGTGGAAGAAAAAGAACGTATGGGATGTCGTCTGAAGAAATCCATTTATGGATTAAAACAGGCCTCCAGGAAATGCTACTTAAAGTTCCATGAAACAATAAGAAAGTTTAGGTTCGATGAGAATGAAGAGGACAATTAGGTATATGCAAAGTTTAAGAATGGGAAATTCATTTTCCTTATCCTGTATGTGGATGACATTCTACTTGCTAGTAGTGATGTTAGTCTACTATTGGAAACAAAGAAGTTCTTGTCCTCAAACTTTGATATGAAAGATCTCGGTGAAGCTTCATTCGTTCTAGGAATTGAAAATCTCCGAGATAGAAAAAAAGGGGTTTTAGGGCTATCGCAGAAGGCATACTTAGAGAAGATTCTGAAGAAGTATAGTATGCATGCGAGTAATCCTACGCCTGCCCCTATAGTCAAGGGCGATAGATTCGGGAATTTTCAATGTCCCAGGAACCAATATGAGATCGATCAAATGAAAGCGATTCCATATGCTTCTGCTGTCGGAAGCTTGATGTATGCTCAAGTATGTACACGCCCTGACTTATCTTTTGTTACCGGGGTACTTGGCAGATTTCAAAGTAATCCAGGAATAGATCATTGGAAAATGGTAAAGAAGGCATTGCGTTATGCAAAAGGCACAAAAGGCCTCATGTTAACATACCGAAGATCTGATTCCCTTGAGATAGAAGGTATTCAGATGCAGACTATGCGGGAGATATAGATGAAAGAAAATCCACGTCAGGATATATATTTATTCTCGCAGGTGGAGCTATATCGTGGAAAAGCTCCAAGCAAACCATCACGACATCGTCCACGATGGTAGCTGAGTATGTAGCATGTTATGAGGCCACGGGGCAGACAAACTGGTTAAAGAAGTTTGTACCCGGGTTAAGAGTGGTGGACAACATTCAAAGACCACTCAGAATGTACTGCGACAATGAGCCAGCAGTATTCTATGCTCACAACAATAAGTCAAGTGTTGCTGCCAAACACATTAATATTAAGTTTTATGTTGTGAAAGAAAGAATCCAGGATCATACCATAAGTTTGGAGCATATAAGTACAAAAGAAATGCTCGCAGATCCTCTCAAAAAAGACTTACCACCCAGTGTGTTCAGAGAACACTTAGCCGGCATGGGTTTAAGGGAAAGCCTATGATACCTGGATATTAAGGGCCTAAGAACAAAAATCTGTTTCAAAATAGAGAGGTGTATAGTGGCTGTTGAATCTATGGTGCGTAACTGACCATTATGATGAGACATGCTCTATATATTGATCTGTGATGAAATGGGTGCAAAAGTATAAGTTGAATGGAAGATGAGATCAATGAGGAGAATGTTAGATTGATCTCCACGGTCGTCCCAACGGACGACCGACTCGGTCTCGCGCCCTGATCGGGGGCGCCCAACGTCATCATTGTTGGCGGGCCCCCGTCGCGCAGCGCATATAAAGAGGTGGGGGCCGGGGGGCACGAACGCCAAGGTTCGTCTACCCACTCACCCCACCGCACAACCGAAAACCCTAGGCCACCTGATCTGGCTTTGCGCTGCAGCGGCGGGAATCACCCACCTCACCGCCGCCACCACTCCGTCGAGCTCCATGACGAGCTCGTCGTCAACCTCGGAGGCCAACGATATGTTTCTAACCCCTATTCTCTCTAGATCGATGCCTAGCGATCCAAATTAGCTAACACCTTTACCAATGATAGGGGCATGAGCCTAAGTTATATCATGTCCGGTTTTCACAAATTTTGTTGCAAGCTTGCCGACAAGTAGACATACGTTTTCCTACTACATGTATAGAGATGTAGATCTACTTTACGAGCTCGAAATGGGAAGCTTACAACATAAAAATTGTGTAGAACGGAAAGATGAAGCTACTAGAAATTTCAACTCCGTGCGACAAATTTGATAAAATTCGTCTAAAAATCTCCAAATACGAACATGAAATTAAACATAAAAAATCAACGAAACTTGGAACCCAATGCGGGAATGAAATCATAACGTCGATGTATACGTTATCTCGACTGGAGATACCGTGGTATAAATTAGAATGGATTAAGTTGAACCACATTTGATAAACACAGAACCCTTGGGGAAAAAAACTATCATCGATACATACAAGGATCAATCCTATTGTTCATAGTATGGAATATGTCGAGATCTGACAGCCGACGTCGGCCCATGGGCTAATCGTTTGTGCCAAAGATGATTTGCGCCTACCGTGAACAATGGTATATTATTAGTGAAATTACTAAATCTAAATATTGCTAGACAAATAGACGAGCTTCGCCTCATCCGCCTGTATTTTATGGACACAATATAGAAAGTGTACACTATCTACGTAAGATAGGTATGGATGAATCAATCGTGAACTTTGTTCGATACATGACAACCATTGTCAGACATGATTATTGGTTGGGCAAATAGACGATAGTTATAAAAAATGGCCCACATGGCAGTCTTACGCTACCGGTGGATGGCCTAGAAGGTTTGCATGTTACCAAGCTTAAACTATTAGATAATTTCTGAAATCTGCGAAAAGAATAATACGTATTTAAAAATGAAATTCGGGTGGGGGACTGTGGGTATAAAACGTGAAATATAGAAACGGCAACTCATCAAACGTGAAATATACAAACCGCAACACAAACGTGAAACGAACCCGGAACCCGAAGAGCCAAAGATAGAGGCGGCCTGGATAACAGAAATCCAAAAAAGCCGAATTAAACACAAGCGAAACTCTATACGGCGGAGGCCCATTTGTCAGATCGTCTCTTCCTCCCCCGTCCTCGCCCTCCTCCTCGTGACCCTTCTCACCGGCGCCTCGCCCTCGCCCTCGCCCTCGCCGGAACCCTAGGGGCAATCGCTGCGGCGCCGGCGGGCGGCCTCGCAAGGGAGGGGCGGGGAGATGAGCTCCCAGAAGAGGCGGGTCCCGAAGATCGAGCCCTTCAAGCACCGGGTGGAGGTCGACCCCAAGTTCTTCGACAAGTCCTGGAAGAAGCTCGATGACGCCATCCGCGAGATTTACAACCACAACGCCAGCGGCCTCTCCTTCGAGGAGCTCTACAGGTTCACACCTCTAGCCTACTCCGCCCTCCCCTCCCCTGTGAATTTTGCTCTGCGGCGTTCGTGCGCGTGGACTCAGGGATGGTGCGCCGACCGATGGTAAATATTTTGGTACGGATCGGGAATTCATTGTTAGATTAGATTCCTCGTGATGCCGTGCGACGGAGTGTCTGATTGGTTCTGTTTTTCTGAGGTTTTGTTGGATGACTGGGGATTGGATTTGGGGGTATCCAGGAAGTTCAGAAGTTATTGATCGGTTAGGGCTGTCCATTAGGTTATTCTATGTATGCAAGTTTGGGGTATGTTATTTGGAAATTAGGATCGCTGATATAGGATACCCTAAAAAATAGAAAAGGATGTGCTGATAGGATGGTAGTTCTGGAGTCATGGACATGGCTCGAATCTCTGGTTGAAATTAGTTGCATGGGTTTAACCACGCTCATGTGGATTTGACTTGCGTAAGTTTTTATTTGTTGTTTGGAAATCGGGATGTGTTACTCTGATTTTAGTTTCAGAGTCCTGGCCGTAGTGCTTAATTTCAGTAGCAATTAGTTGCATGGGTTTTGCCATGCTTGTTTGGCTGCGACTTGTGTAGTTTGCATTTTTGTTTCTACTTAAATGCTTGCATGGCTGATAGGATCTTGGTTCTGGAGTGGTGGATGTAGTGCTTAATTTGGTAGAAATAGTTGCATGGGTTTTGCCGTGCTTGTGTGGCTGTGACTCCTGTAGTTCACGCTTGTTGCATGGGTTTTGCCGGACTGGCATGGTGGTGACCCGTGCAAGCTTGTTTGTATTGTTTGGAAATTAGCATGTCGTGTCCTGGTGTAGTTTTGGCGAAATGTATGTATCACTTATTTTGGTAGACAGCAGTTGCATGGGTTTTGCTGCGCCGGTGTGGCTGTGACTTGTGCAAGTTTGTATTTGTTGTTTGCAAATTGGGATGTGTTGCTCTTATTGTAGCTTTGGAATTGTGGACGTAGTGCTTAATTCTGTTAGAAATTAGTTGCATGTGTTTCGCCACTTTGGTGTGGCTGTGACTGATGCAAGTTTGTATCTGTTATTCTGAAATCAGTATGCTCTGGTTTAGTTTCAGAGAAATGCATGTATCACTTAGTTTTGGTAGAAATTAGTTGCGTAGATTTTAACCTGCCAGTGTGCTGTGATGTTTCGTGACATGATATGTTTTTTTGTTACGCTGTAATTAAGTCATCCTTAAAGAATTACGAGGAATGATACCTTTAAGTTGCTATCGATTTTTTCCTTGATGTGCAAGTGTGGTTGAAACGCTAGCTGTAAATCGGAACAAAATTTGACATGCTTGTGTTGTTGCATGGTGTCAGGGTGTATCTAGTCTTTACCATAAAATGTTGCTCATGAAATCATCATTATAGTTTCCTAATGTGTCCAAATGTACAATGAAAGTAAGTGGATTTCACTTGTTTATAATGGATCATCTTAGTCGTCTGGGATTTTTTTTCTTTTTTTTTTAGAGAAGTACTCCGGCAATTGGGTTGGGAGGAGATAGCTTCTAAGCTGCGAGGAATTTTTTTCCAACATGCTGATATTGGATTTATTTCAAAAAATTGCCACACTTCACATATGTCTCCATGGCACTATTTTGTTTATATGTTCCTGTATGGCTTCACCCTCTACACTTCACTTATTAGTTTTTGTTTCAGATTTTCTTTGTGAAAACAAATCTTGAAGACTAAGTTTTATCGTTGATGTATGATTCGTGTGTGCAAAAATACTTATGTTGTTATAAAGGTTTTTAGATCAATGGATACACGGAAACCACATTGTTATTAGAAAAGGTCTTCCAACTTGTGCCATTGTCCCCATGCAGCTCACATTATCTTAGTGCTTTGTTTTCATCTTAAAAGCCAATATCTTGTCTGGCTTTAACAAACACACATTCTTGCAATAATGGGTTATGGTGTAATTCATTAGCAAGGGGTAATGGCGGTATCTACTGGAAAAAGAAAATTTTAATGCACTTCATCTATTGCATTTGACAATAGAATTAAGAAAGGTGCTGAAATGACCACACTAACCGTCATGATGTTTTAGTTAGCTAGTTTCTTATTTAGCAGAGTAGTACCTTTTCTCGGCATACCATGCACTACGCATACAAATGCACATTAACCCAATTCATTTGATCGTCCTGTGACTTAGCAATTGGGTATAGATGAATTATCCATAAAATGAGCAAGGGCATATACAGGGGTTCTTTGGGGGATGGTAATGCATTAAATTAGGTAGGCATTTAATAGGTAAATGCCAGTGATATTTTTTCCTAAAAATTCTAAAATGTTATTCTATTCTCGTTTTTGAACAAAAAAGATGGTTCATGTCATGCATTTACAAATGGAGGGCGTTATTCAACACCTGTGATTGACCTTGCTGAAAAAATATGTCTATCATGTCAAAGTTCTTTTGGGAAATTAATGAAGAGTGCATCTAAAATTTATCACTCTCTTTATAAAGGTCCTTCTGGAGTAATATACCTGTGGAAATTGGTTCTACATGACAATACAATGTAAACTTCTCTTTACCAAATGGAGAAAGTTGTCTTTCTGGAGTAATATACCTGTGGAAATTGGTTCTACCTGACAATACAATGTAAACTTCTCTTTACCAAATGGAGAAAGTTGTCAATCATACAAATATCTCCCCCATCTTGGACTTAATTTTTCCGAGTCATGAAATTTCAGGGAGTAATCCGCTCATAACAGCAGTCATGCCTCCATGGTCCTGCTAAATGCAGCAAGTCCTGGTTGTGTAGTTATTCGCAGGAAGTCCCAGATTTGTTTTTGATAGTGGTAATTAACCCTGAGTTTTTTTTTCCATCTGTCTTCAATGTTGGGATGTAGGTCGCTTTGGTTGAGTTTGATAGAGGATGTAGTTTTGGCTATCCTTGAATTAATGTGTCTTTTTAGTTGATTATTTTCCCATTACACAGTAGTTTTGGCAATCCTGTATGTAGCTTTGGGTATGTTATGAAGAATCATTCCTTTTAATTTATATACTCCCTCCGTCTAGATGTCTCAGATTTGTCAAAATTTAGACGAACCTATATACTAAATAGTGTCTAGATTCATCCAACTTTTGACAAATCCGAGACATCTATTTTGAGACGGAGGGAGTATTTAGAACTAGCAAGGACTGCTGTTATTAATATGGGCTGGAGAGAGATACGCATGATATGAAATTGTGGAATATAAATGATCTTTTTGAAGCAATTATTGGATAAGACTTGTTAGTTCCAAATGCAATTCACATAGGTGACTTGTCTGATTTTTATAGTATTTCAAGGAAGTACAGAGCACACTTTTCTACATAACAAACTGAATGCTTTTTTTCCCTGAAAATCGCCTTTGTCTAATGTTTTAGAAGTTGTCGCTGGCATGAATGTTGTTTTTCCCCTTCTCTTTTCTTTTGGGAGGTGGTCTGGGGTTTGTAGTTTTCTTACAAAGTATGCTGTAAATATAGTGCATTGTAGTCTGTTGTATGGCTTATGTGGGGTGCTGTGACTCTGTGACACTTGAAAGATTATCACTAACTGTTTACATTCTGACAACAGTTTAAGAAACTACCATGGTTTTGCAATCATATATTAACCTTGTGTGGTTTATGCCCATTGAATGACTTGCTTTGTTATCTGAATATTATTTTAGGCCATGTATTGCTGACTGGTCATGTTGCTATTGGCTGTTAATACAGATATTATTTTTTAATTCCATAACTTAATCCTCCCTTTGTGTTGGCCAGGACTGCATATAACTTGGTTCTTCACAAGCATGGTGGGAAGCTTTATGATAAACTGACAGAGAACTTGAAAGGACACCTCAGAGAGATGAGCAGATTAGTAGAGGCTGCCCAAGGTGGTTTGTTCTTGGAGGACCTACAGCGAAGATGGGCTGAGCATGTCAAGGCATCACAAATGATCAGAGATATTCTCATGTATATGGACCGAACATTTATTCCGACTAGCAAAAAGACACCTGTGTTTGAACTTGGACTGGAATTATGGAGAGATACCGTTGTCCGCTCTCCCAAAATACACGGCAGATTGCTTGACACACTTCTTGAACTCATTCATAGAGAGAGGATGGGTGAGATAATAAACAGAGGTTTGATGAGGAATACAACCAAAATGTTGATGGAGCTAGGGTCTTCTGTCTATCAAGATGACTTCGAGAGGCCATTCCTTGAGGCATCTGCAAGTTTTTATAGCGGCGAGTCACAGCAGTTCATTGAGTGTTCTGACTGTGGTGAGTATCTCAAGAAGGCTGAAAGGCGACTCACTGAGGAATTGGAACGTGTTACACAGTATATGGATTCCAAAACCACAGACAAAATAGCAAATGTTGTGGATAAAGAGATGCTCTCAAATCACATGCAGAGGTTGATTCTTATGGAGAACTCTGGTCTTGTGAATATGCTCATTGATGACAAACATGAAGACCTAACTAGGATGTACGACTTATTTAAGCGTGTTCCTGATGGGCATTCAACAATTAGATCTGTCATGACTTCTCATGTTAAGGAGACTGGAAAGACTTTAGTGACTGACCCAGAGCGATTAAGGGACCCTGTTGATTTCGTCCAGCGTCTTCTAAATGAGAAGGACAAGTATGATGAGATTGTCAGTGTTTCATTCAGCAACGACAAGGCTTTCCAAAACGCTCTGAATTCCTCATTTGAGTATTTCATCAACTTAAATAACCGCTCCCCTGAATTCATATCATTGTATGTTGATGACAAGCTTCGGAAAGGTGTCAAAGGAGCCAATGAAGAGGATATTGAGACAGTACTGGACAAGGTTATGATGCTCTTCAGGTTCCTGCAGGAGAAAGATGTTTTTGAGAAATATTACAAGCAACACTTGGCAAAGCGTCTTCTATCTGGGAAAACTAGTTCTGATGAAGCTGAGAGGAGTATGCTTGTGAAGCTGAAGACAGAATGTGGCTACCAGTTTACTTCAAAATTGGAAGGCATGTTCACTGATATGAAGACGTCTCATGATACTATGCAAAGTTTCTATGGAGCTCTCTCTGGTGACACTGATGGCCCAACAATATCTGTTCAGATACTCACCACTGGGTCTTGGCCAACACAGCCATGTGCTACGTGCAATCTTCCACCAGAGATCCTTGATATATGTGAGAAGTTCCGGGCTTACTACCTTGGCACTCACAATGGCAGGAGATTGACTTGGCAGACAAATATGGGGAATGCAGACATTAAAGCAACATTTGGAAGCCGCAAACATGAGCTGAATGTCTCAACTCACCAGATGTGTGTCTTGATGCTGTTTAACTCAGCAGATAGTTTTACTTACAAGGAAATCGAACAAGCCACAGCTATACCACATGTTGATCTGAAGCGCTGCCTCCAGTCCCTTGCTTGTGTGAAGGGCAAGAATGTGCTGCGGAAGGAACCCATGAGCAAGGATATATCTGACAGCGACACTTTCTACTTCAATGACAAGTTCACTAGCAAGCTGGTGAAGGTGAAGATTGGCACGGTGGTTGCACAAAAGGAGACGGAACCTGAAAAGCTGGAGACCCGCCACAGAGTCGAGGAAGACCGAAAGCCTCAGATCGAGGCTGCCATCGTCAGGATCATGAAGTCCAGAAGGGTCCTGGACCACAACAGCGTAGTCACCGAGGTGACGAAGCAGCTCCAGTCACGCTTCCTGCCGAACCCTGTGGTGATAAAGAAGAGAATCGAGTCCCTTATTGAGCGTGAGTTCCTGGAGAGGGACAAGACAGATAGGAAGATGTACCGCTATCTGGCGTAGGTAGATGTCTGGGCTGTCAAAACTTAGAACTGTCTGTCAGTGAACAAACGTGTCGAAACATTAGAAGTGTCCGTCCATGAACGAACGTGTCATGCCTTGCTTATGTGTGCCCATACTTGAGAGTTTGGTTGTAGTTCTGTTGCACGGGCCAGGTGGTTTGCTAACTTCAGGCCTGCCACCTCTGGTACATATATAGAGCACACCATCTTATACGTTCTTGGTGTTGAGCTATTTATGCATACGATACGATCGTTGTTGGCTTGCTGCTGGTTATTCTGTGCTTGGGTTTCCCGTGGTATTCTCAGCTTTCTTGCATGATGCATTAATTCTTGCTCGGAGAGGTGGCGGAATGGTGGCACTGATGCTTCCACTTGCCTTTTCATTTCAGTGTAGTGATCGATGTTGTTTTTCTAGGCTTTGATTTTGTCCGGAATGACTGAGCGTCTTCGGCTTCATGTTGTGCCTGCATCTCCTCGGGTCCTCTTCAACAGTTGTCTGTAGGTGCAATCCCAGCTAATTAGCCATATAGCAATAAATTTGCAATACCCTGATTTTACTTTGCCCTCGGAATTTGTTAGCTTTATCATATGCACATTTATATTGTTTAACGAAGTGTCAATTTCATCTGACTATTGAAATCTTTCACCATAAATATTTTCAAAATAATAATTTTTTAGTCAAACACGAAAGATCAACCATCTATCTTTCTTCCCCCATTCCTCTCTCTTCCCCGTTCTCTCTACCCCTTTTTCTCTCCCAATTTTGTGCTGCTCTCGGGCCTTGGCGCATCCTATCTAGCCTCACGAGTGCTAGAATCGGTGTGGTCCCACAAAACTCCCATAATAAAAGACTCTCTTCTACCTTAATGTCGTCAAATCGTCTTCACTACCAAGATCACCACCTTCTTCCAGGTCTCCAGCGTCTCCCCAACCACCGCCTCATGTTACAAACACCGCATTCCGTGATCATGTATGAAGCAGCATTTTTTTTGAAAGAAGCATATATTAATGTCAGGAGATATCAATTACACTTAGCCTCTACAACAATGCATTACCCTATTAGCATTACGGATGCACACATCCAAAAAAAATTACATAAAAGAAAAGTCCCACTACAGCGATTAGTTCTTTGAAATCGCGGACCAAACACCACCAAAACAGCACCAGAAATCTAACAACTCCAAAAACGATGCCTCCAAGAAGAGAATAGTGCTCAAGCGTCGTCATCGCCATGATCAAAAACCATAGGTTTTCACCCTGGAGAAAGTCCGCACTCACAAAATAATGCCTTCAACAAGGTCATTGCCAAGCACAACCAGTTAAGGCCAGACCTTGGGTTTTCACCCTGCAGGTTTAGACACTGAATTCCTCCTGTGCTATCGCCCCCACTTGCCAATTCCGCTGCTCCAAGTCACAAAACACCAAGCCTGAATACCTACACCACCAGGACTCAAACTTCCATTGCCAGTCTTCAGTTCCCGGCTTCCCTGCCATTCTCCGCGTCTGACTTCACCGTGGCATCAAGGCATGTCCCATAATGGCAACAAACCGTAGAGCTTCACAGCGCCCCCTCTGAAACCAAACAACCAGCAAAAACATGGTTGCGTGCAACTGAAACACCGTCCGCACCGGCAGACTTCAGGCATGTCGTCCATTTGGAATTCACCGGTGGAGACTTCTGGAACTCGGTAGTCCACCCAAGATCAATAAAGACCGACGACATACAGTTCTTCATCACAGCGAGAGAGAAATCTAAGGACCGCCACCTTAATTCAAAGCCGTGCCAGCAGCCCCCACGCCACCGGCCGACAGCGGAGAAGAAGACGAACTCGAGATGCCAAAACAAGGGCAGAAAGCCGCATGGCCGACATGCACCGCATAGTACCGAGATCGGGCCCAGATCGGGTCCAGAACGACCCGTCCCGCCTCTAGCTCCGCGCCGCCGGCGGCCACCACTGCCCGTGCCCGTCCGCATCCGCCCTCCATCCGCTCCTCCGCGAGAGACCCATGACCCAAAGCAGCATACTCGCTTAAGACACGAAGGATTTGTCCACCATGGAATGATCAGATGGATGTTTCCAACTAGTGACACCTCAAGGAGTTTCAGAGACAATCAATTTGGCACCTCATACCCAGGGGTGGAGCCAGGATTTGACATTGAGGGGGGCGAAGATATTGATGATCATACATAAGATTTTTTTTCTCGCGAAGGTACAACTACGTGTCATTTTGTGTTGGAATAACTGTTTGGACAAAAACATAACAATATATCAAAGTCTCGGCATAGAACTGATATTAATATGTAGCACTAAATCTTGGACAATACAAAACAGAAGATAAGTTTATATTGGATCAACTTTGTCTATACGAGTATAAGCTTGATAATTCCATTGTTGGTGACCTTCCTAGTATTATTTTTCTAATATATAAATTATTACGCAATAAGTCATCGTCGTCACCAAGCAAACATTAAACAAAAGACACATTTTTCTGTAAATTAACCAGTTAGACTACAAGTTATGCAATCTATCAATAAAAAACTACCTGGTACCTTCAATTTGAGTGAGGAAGATTGATTCGTATACTCGATGGCACAACATGCATGTCGCCAGCATTGCGGCAGGATTAATAAAGGTAGAAACCGGCAAACAACAGGGCTGGACAGCACGGCGTCGCGACCATGGCATCGCATGACATCTGGCTACTGGGTAGGAGCGAGCGAGTGATGACGGCAAGCATCCAGTCAGTTGATCATATGGTGCTACCAACTATTTCTAGTTACATAAACGAAAAATGTGGGGACATGTTACTACAATTGACTAATACACAAAAACCATGGACTAGGATTAGCCTTAGGTAGAGAGCAACACGACTAAACAATTAGTTTGAGCTTAGTGGTAAGTAATTAAGCATATAAGACCGTTAGTTTAGTACTGAAATCTGCACATATGTATTGAGGGGGGCCGATGGTTAGTGGGGGTCTAGCCCTTGCTCGCACCCCTTGGCTTCGCCCCGGCTCATACCCCCAACAACCTATCAGTCTATCAAAGCTAGAGAAGTTCCATATTGTACAAACATCTTAGATATTGTTAAAATCAGTACATTTTAGAACATTCTACCAAGATATAATTAATGATACTAACAAATATATTTAGGTAACCGGTTGATGAATGCAATTTTATCACTTTTGTTACTTTGCTAAGATTAAGATTCATCTTAGCACAATGAAATATCCCAAACTAGTATTTGACAAATAACATAATTTTCACAACAAAAGAAGTTCTACTTCGTTAGTTATATGGAGTTATACATAGATCTTTGAATGGACAACAACAAAACTTATGTTTCATATTACTAATATAGTTACGTGGTTAATTCATACATAAAATAAAATATATGAAATAATATTGTTTTGCTCATTACTGTATACACGTTCCTTTTTCATATTTAGCGAAAGTACACCAACAAGTAAAATTGTTTAGTATGAATTAGTGAGGTCTAATTGTTCTGAACAAGGAGTTTCATCCGAGGTCACCCAACCTTCGGTTTTCAAAAATCACAGATTGAATTGTTTTGCATATCTCTCTTTTCTAGCCAAAATATTTCGACGTGAGTTACAACGTATGGCCCCGGCGTGGAGGGTGCACGAAGATTATTAGATGTCACTTTCCTATGGTAGCACTAGGTCTAATTAACACATAATCAGGTTCTGATGTGAAAAAACAAATGAGGTGGTCAAATAGCATTACCAATATTTACATATACATGGTCATCTTTTTTAAACTGTTGACGTAAACGATGCTTAAAACTTTTGATACTAATTTATACATGAGCTTTAACTTAAATGTTAATATTATCTATATTTACATGAAAACACGCATCCGCTTCAAACTGTCAAGCTAGAAACCCAAACTAAACATACCAATAAACCAAAATAGGTTTGATAGTTGCCCTAAAGAAGTGAAGTATCTACATGGCCACCGGACTTGGCTGGCGTCAAGGCGTCCATTGTACCGAAGCTGACATTGAGGGCTTTCACCTTCTTCTCCCGGAGCTTCTCCACCTTGCTGTGGCGGTTGGAGTGCTCGCCGCTCTTGAAGAAGGGGCTCGTCGACGGTAGGTACTCCGGTACCAGCTTGTCGCCGCCCATCCTGTACCGGATGCCGCACGCGTTGCACAGCGTGCCTGGCCCGTCTGGCCCTGCTCGCCACTGTGGTGTCTCTGTCGCGCGGCAGTGGCTGCATATCGTGTCCTTCTTCTGTCTGTCCCGCTGTCGCCCCGCCGATCGCCGGTGGCCACCGCCGCAATTACCAGAGCTGAACTTGCTAATGTCATCCCTATGAACAGGTTTGCTGAAGTTGCTTTCGTCATCATCTAGGCTGAGTTTGCGGAGTTTGCTGAAGTTGCTGTCATCAAGACTGAGTTTGCCGAGCTTGCTGGAGTTGTCATGGCTGAACGCACCGGCATCAGCATTGTTGTTGTTATGGACACCGACACCATGCTGGTCAGCCGCCGCCACAGGAGTGGACGGAAAATCCAGAAACGGATGCGACCAGGCTCGCTTGCGGATGGCGACCTGTTGGCGGCGCGGCTTCGTCGGCACGTCCCAGTACTGAAACCGCGAGGCCCTGTCCGGTGACTCGGCCTCCCACGACGTCGACGAGAGGCTGCAATGCGAGGACGCGGCGGACGCGGTCGAGTACTGGTCGCAGGAGATGACCATGTGACCGGCGGCGCCAGCGCTTTCCATGTTCCGCACCCTGACGACGTCCTCCTCGGCGCCCAGCAAGTATCCTGGCGACGGCGAGGGCGACGGCAGCGAGGAGCAATCGATTCCGAGCGCCTCCAGAATCTTGTTGTCCAACAAAGGTATATACCTTAGGACCTCGTCGAGCGGATCGCCGGGACAGCACAACGGATCCGCATAGTTGATCTCCTTTTCATCCTCCTCGCTGAGAGAGAAGTCATCCATGAACGATCCTGGTTTCCGCATGCGGTCGGGGGGCGGCGGCAGAAAGGATTCTCACGCTGGATACCGACGTAGCTGAGGAGTCAACAGATAGAGCAGAATCTCAACAAATTTGTTAGCAAATCATATCGCATCCCTTATTTTGCTCGTAAAATTGTTACTACTATCAATCTTTCCGCCGTATATGCCGTGACGCTATACACCCGTTGCACGTAGACGTGTTAGTCGTCATTGCTTTTTACGTGAACCATGAGTCCACGACTCGTCTCCCTTTGGTTATTGTACGACCGGTTTCTGGTCTTTGTTTGGACCTTTTCTCTTAACTTTTATGGTCTCTCGTTTATATTACTCCTATTTTGTATGTTACCTTCCGCACAGTCACGACGTGTTTGGTACTCTCCTCCGTTCCAAATTAATTATAGTGCTGGATCACGCTACGAGTCCCCTGGTATCAAATCCCTCCACCCCTACGTGTCTCTAATTTTTGTCCAAATTCCAGTTTTTGCTACGTGCTGGTACTACTATTTAGCAAAAAAAAAAAAACGCTATGCTATTATGTATAAAACGGTTCGGCCAAAAAATAGAACAAATAGACTACCCTCATCGGACGTGTTGTCGGAGACTATGTAGCAACAAAATTACGCCAATGTAGCAAACCCTACTTAACTGGAGACAACGCCGTAGACCTTGTTACAAAAAGTTGTGCTACTATAGCAAAACTAAAGAACAGTAAAAAATTGTGCTATTCTAGCATCGTAGCAAATCGCGGCGTCGTGCCGTTGTAGCAGTGTTGCCGTGTTGTTGTAACAACGTCGCCCAGGAGTTGTTGCAGCGCCGCCTCTGCCATCGAGGAGGGAGCTCCGGTGTTGGAGCCTTGCAGCACCAGCCTCGGAGAATAGATTGGCTCGCCGGAGAAGCTCGTTGGTGAGAGGTCACGCTGTTGGCGAGGTCCCCTAGTGTTGCGCCATGGCCATGGCGGAGCACGGGTGCAGGGATGGGACGAGGAGAGAGTGACGGGTCTGATAACAGTTGGCCCTCATAAGCGAGCGGCTCCGGCTCCGGCTAGCCCACGCCAGACGAGAGGCGGCCGAGCTCCTCCATGGCGGTTCCTGCTTGAAGTGAAGGCCACGAGAAAGAGAAAGGAGTGGAGGATCTAAAGAGATAAGGTGGCCCCTCATGTCGTTTCCTCCGGCTAGGATGAAACACACACTATTGGACCCAGACGATGGGAGCATGGGGATCCCTGGGCTGAGGGGTATGATTTTCCTTTAGTGTTTAGATACATGCGAATTTAGACAAATTCGATTCAACTAATTTGGACCGGATGGAGTATTTGCAGAAGTTCCAAAAAAGACATAGTTGTTACTTTCTAGTTGTGTCTCTACCTAGTGCATATTTCGTTTAAGCACACACATAGTGACGAGGTCATAGGTACCGGGTGGGCCCAACCAGCCAAAGATGACCCACTCCAAACCATGGTGTCCTACCATGAAGCTTTGGTTCGGGACCTGGGAAGGGCACCGAACGCAATCGCCTTGGCGGCCATGCCAGGGCGGATCGTAGAATCATGGATTCTTCGGGATATGAAGTTACACCAGCCAAGATCGGATCTAGATATTTTGTTAGGATTTTAGCATAGGCGCCACCACTTGTAAACCCACCTTGGCACTCTTCCCACTGTGTATATAAGGGGGGAAGGGACACCTAATGGAGAGACGCAATTCAGATCCAAGAGATCTCCCTCTCTCCCGTGGACCTCTACATTAACTCTACCATCCACCATAGGTGAGATCAAGCTTTAACTCGAAATCACCTGAGAACACTACGATAATCCCAAGCACCCACAAACAGGAGTAAGGTAATTACTAAACATTGTACGTCTGGTGCCCTAACCTGCATAAAAATCTATGTCCCGGTGTACTACATCCCGATCTCTGAGCGTGACCTCTTCAGACACTAATCTACCATCGTATTATACCTCGATAGTTGGCTCCCTAGGTAGGGTTTGGCATTTCGGACCTCGGGTCGAGATGTCCAACATCATCTAGCTCCACCAAACTTTCCACCTACTAGCACGAGCCACCATGATCTTGCATTCATCACCAACGTCTCACCGTCGTCCATGAAGTGAGGCTAGTAAAACCGAGAAGCAGAAACTCCGACGAGGGTCAACATTATAGCGACACACGGGAGGGAACTACCTCCACCCACAAGGGACGGTCGACGGCCAAATGCAGCAGGACAAAACAGGCCCTTACTAGCCTGACCGGGCCTATGAAGTCCCGCCGCTGCACTATAGCAGGAGCACCACCAAAACCACCAAGCCATCACCAGACCCTCCCCTTACTCCACTAGAGGAGATCCACCATGCCGGACATGGCCCTCCCATATCTAGATCGGGCCCATAGGGCCCATATCTGGCTTGGGTCACTGGCCACGTGCCTACCACCATGCTTCCAATCGACCAACAGTCACACTACCCTGTGCACCCCACCCAGCCATGGGAGCTCACTCTGATGCACCGGCTCATCTTCCGCCGAAGTAAACCGTTGCCAAAAGGAGCCTCTCTCCCTGCAAAACGTGCAAGAAGAAATGCCCCGGCTCCACCAACCCTGCGCGGGAGAAGCTCGGTGGACCACGAGGGCAACGCCGAAAGGGAGAGGGAGGAGGAGGTGGTGGTGGTTGGAGGGATGTGTGGCTACGGTTCATCGCCACTCGCGGAGGGAGGTGAGAGCGAACCACGAGGGATCTAAAAAAACCATGCAATAGTTATTGGGTGTTCTTTTTTTGTAAACTTTCCTATTATAGAGGGTGCGCCTGACTCTGCCAACTAGCACCAATGCACTCGCTAGAGGAGCCCACAATTTAATGTTTTTGAGACAACTAGTAAACAACTTTTAGTACAATAATTATAAATAAATAAGTAACTAAAGACAAAGACCAAAAGCGCTGAGCTCCCCAGCAATGGGGTCACAAAATAGCTTGATGATTTCAAGAACACAGGCACAATGTAGCTAGTTTCGAAGTAAGAGTATTGAACCATGGAGAGCTATTTGTTAGAGGTATTTATGCCTCTCGTTACCTTTTACCAAAGGTTATTTGGAAGTTGTCTTTGATTCCAGGCTGAAGTGTTTTAAGAGAGTTGTGTTTGTGTGTAAAATATGAAAGATTAGAACTAAAGGATGCAAACAAGAGACGGTCGCGATGTAAAATATAATGAAAGTGTAGGAGGGATAAAGAGTTCTCATGGAGTGTAGGATCTACCACTGACATTACTATTATTTATGATTAGGATGAATCTATATTATTTCATGTGCATGTATGGGAAGAGCTCTATAATAAGATGATCATAGAAAGCCATATGTTATTTCATCCCTAATAACCACTACAATGATTGTAAGCAAGCCACTCCGATCCATCACAATTAAGGGTTTCCCCATGGATATTGATATGAGCTTAGTGAATCCCTTTTAATAATTGTTACCCACATGAATAGCATGTCGGCACATTATGTCACTTATCACTACATGTGCTACCATATGACCAACGGTAGTTCCCTCTCTAGTCCCGAAGAAAAATATTACATGGTGCACTTCATATAATATCTAGAGAGAAAACTAATACATGTTCATGAACGAAAAGTATATATCATCTTTATTTAAGTTTATAACATTGTTAGGGTTTCTCCATCTCCCCAAGAACAAATACTCACACATAGAGGGAATCAACAACATCATAATGAATATATGAAATGAATACGAGTGGATGGATGATAACAAGTGCAAATGCACAATAGTAATTGGAATTACAACAAGATGGGGGTAATTGAGATGGTAATGGTGATGGTGATGAATATGTAGTGGTTGATGATGAGGATGATGCCTTAGCCTCCAATGATCCGTGTAGAAGCAGGGATGATGCCCTCTGCAAGTTTCCCTCTAGATCCCTTCCGGAGGTGAGGTTTCTGTGTGTTATGGTGTCTCTGAATGTTGGATCTCAGATCCGTTTTCGCATGGTGAGTGTATTTGAAGAGGCGAAGCGCCCGCCAATGGTATAGGTGTGCTGTATAGGCGGGGTCTACTCGTACCGATGCTCGTTAAACCTCATGGAGTTCCTCCACGTGTTGCCTCTTCACCCAGGTGCGTTGTAAATCATAATAATGAATTTTATCACTTCAAATTATCATATTTTCATCTAATATGACAGATCCAAGTGACATGTTCATCAATAGCTAAATATTTTGGGATCCTGGGGAAACATGCATAAAAGGTGTGTGTGAGCGCCGTAAAATACTACTACTCATGCAAAAAAAAGTTAAATATGCTTAAAAATTCACTCATCAACTTCCCAATCTTAGACTCTTGCTCGTCCCTGAGAAAGATAGGAGCTTCAAACGACAAGATCATCATATTCATAAATCTCAAGTCGTTAAAATACATGAGGCATTTGAAGCATCAATTATAATATCAGATATAGAATCACAGTGTGGGCTCTATCACACATTCAAATCTCAAATGACTTAGAGGCTTCCACACCTTAGTACTAATATTTCATATGAAGATTAATTACTAGCATATCATACAATCATCAAGTTTAACCAAACGAGTTCAAGAGGTGACCTCAAACATGTTTACGAATTCGCACATCCACTTGGGATTCAAAACTATGAATGGTTATTTTCATTTCCTCTCATGATCACATATATGTTTATTGCCCTTTGCACATGTTTAGCTCCATGTTTATTATCTCTCCCCTTTTTTTCTTGTATTGCTCGTACAAAGAAGCTAGAAATATAACACTCAAAACAGTTCAATACATGTTACTAACTTCCAAGCCGGGTATGAAGTAATTCATGATTCTGGTTTGAGTATCTACCTCAACTTATACTCACTCTATAGTTTATTTTGATAGCACAAGTTTCTTTATTTTTATTGCTGTCATAATTCATTTCCTTCGAATAATTTTCTTTTTGCAATCAAACAAATGTTTATAACATGCTATCAAAAAATCTCATGTTTTATCAATATTATTGCTGTGGAAGACCCTAAAATCATCGCAAAGTACAAGTATAATAACACTCATCATAATTCATACATCTAATACAATAATCATAAAACTGAGAATACTTTAAATACCATGAAGGCTTGAAAAATCATTGGATATAATTCTTTACTTCTCCAAGGGAGTTGAATATGCAACTAATGCAAAACTTTGAATTTAAACTAATATGGATGTGGAAAAGTAAACATGCTAAAACTATGAGATAGATTACAAGGTTTTAATAGAGATCTCCCCAAGCTTGGAATCAAGCCATATGGGACCACATAACTCCTAATGAGTACCGTTTTCTTTCTTTGGGGTGAAAGAGAAGTCATCGTCTTCCTCCTCTCTCTCTCTAAACTGCAAGCATGAGAGATACATGTGAATCGAGTGGACAGTTCTTCAATGTCAGCTTGTCGATCTTTTAGTATCTTAAGGAGTAGCTTTCTGTCATAAGCCATCTCAATAACAATTTTAGCTAGGGTTTCAACCCTACCATCAATGTCATCGACCTTTTTCTCAAGACCTTTGCCTATCACCCAGTAGGCGTAAACTTCCTCACTTATAGTTTCAACACATGTTTTGGATACTTGTTCGAACTTGGTGATCCTTTCCCCAATCTCATCTGACTGTACCTTGTTTGGATTGAGACGTGACAGACCATGATGAGATCTAAGAGAAGATCCATGGAGGTTATACCTATAGGGATTTGGTAGGTACTCGTCCTTGTTCCTCCTTTGTTCTATGTGCGTCATCATCTCCAGCTTGTGTGGGAACATATCCTCCTAGTTGGGGAGTGGCACTACCTAGACCGACTCAGTAGTTGATGATGACAAAGAGCCTTCCTTGGGTTCCTTCATCTTGATCCTCTTCACTGGTTCCTCTCCCTTCTTCATCCAGATCTGCTTGATGTGGAAGGGTTGCATGGCTCTTTGATGATCAAGTGAGATTAGGTGCTTCATAACTTGAGAGGAATAAACTAATATCAGGGGAGAAACCCTAATTTTCATGGATAAAGCCTTGAGGGGAAATAATAAAAGAGATAGCGAAAATAAAAAGGGAAAAGAGTTGAAATAAGGAATCCACTGACTTTACCGATCACCGGTACAAGCAGGATGAGCTCGTACCGTGTGTCTGTACTAGAGGCAATCGATGTATTTATCCTCTCTTTGTCTTTTTTATAATCAACAGAATGAACAAAGAAACGAAGAAACGTACTGGAATCCTAAAGATCATCGGTACAGGTATATTTGCGAAAAAGAAAACCAAAATACCGGGGTTTAACCGACCGGTGCATCCGACCGTACGGTCTTCCCATACCGGGTCCAAAAAATCCCGGTTGACCAGAAAAAGAATAGGAGCAAAAAATGAATAAAAAGACAATAGAAGTTTCCAAAATACAAAATAAGAGGAAAAAGTATTTAGAGAGCTTCTTTTTCCACATGCCTTTTTGGATGCATTCTTCTGCGGACATCACATAGATGATCTCCATGGTGTTTACATCATCAGCTCGATAGTGCATCAAGCATTGCCCATTGACAATTCATGATGAAGAATGTGTTTGGCCTTTCAATTTCAAAGCCCTGAATTATATTACCTCATACGGTCCTTCCCATTTGGATCTCACCTTGCCTGCAAACAGCTTTAAGACAAGAGTAACAAAGTAACACCTTATCTCCTGATTTAAATTCCCTAGTTTTCTAATTTCTGTCATGTAACCTCTTAAATTTTTCTTTAAAGATTTTGGCATTTTCGTAAGCTTCACTTCTAAATTCATCTAAAGAATAGATATCCAGTACACGTTTTCTCTTGCGGCTTTAATATCATAATTCAAGGTTTTAGTGGCCTAGCAGGCTTTATGTTCTAATTCTAATTGCAGATGACATGCTTTACCGTAGACCGTTTTATATGGTGTCATTCCCATAGGATCCTTGTATGTAGTGCGGTATGCCCATAATGAGTCATTTAACTTCATGGCCCAATCCTTTCTTGATTTCCGCACGGTCTTCTGAAGTATCACCTTTATTTCCCGGTTGGAGAGCTCAATTTGTCCACTTGTTTATAGATGATATGGTGAAGCAACTCGATGTGTTACCCCATACTTATGGAGGATCTTCCTGAAAGTTCCTTTCTAAAATGAGATTCACCATCAGTAATTAAAAATCTATGTACTCCAAACCTAGAAAATATTTTTTTATCATCTTGATGGAAGTGGTTGCATCAGCATGAGCTGTAGGTATTTCTTCAACTCACGTGGGAATATAGTCAACAATAACAAGAGTATGAGTGTAATCATTAGAGGGTGAGAATGGACCCATATAGCCCATTCCCCATACATCAAAAGGTTCTATTATAAGATTATAATTCATAGCCATTTCTTGTCTCTTACCTATGTTACTCATTCATTCGCAAGCATCACACTTCTCAACATAACTATGTGCATCTTTAAACAAGGTTGCCCAATAGAAACCTAATTGGATCACTTTTGTAGTTGTACGATCCTCAGCGTGATGCCTCCCATAAGGGCTATAGTGGCAAGACTTTAGGATAGCATCCATCTCGTGACCGGGCACACATTTCCTAATCATTCCATCAGACCCATGTCTATATAAATAAGGATTATCCCAAGAGTAATGTCTCAAATCACTAAAGATTTTTTCTTTGATTACAATTTAAATGTTTTGGCAAAAAATCCTACCAAGAAGTTAGCGTAATCTACAAACCAAGGATCACTAGGATTTGCATTTGCAAGATATTCTTCAGGAAATGATTCATTAATAGGAACTGAATCATCGACTATACCTTCCCTACATGATAGGTGATCAACTATAGGATTATTTTTACCTCTTTTATCTATGATGTGCAAGTCATATTGCCAAAGTAGCAGTACCCACTTAATCAATCATGATTTTGCATCCTTCTTTGTTATAAGGTGCCTCAAAGCTTGAAGATTAGTGTGTACTATCACTTTATAATTTAATATGTAATATATAAATTTATCAGGTGAAGATAATAGCAAACAATTCATTTTCAGTAGTGGCATAGTTCTTTTGACCCTCATTAAAAACATGACTAGCATATTGAATAACATTTAGATTCATACCTTCACATTGTCCAAGCATATCCCTTACTTCATAATCACTAGTATCACACATTATCTCAAAGATATCATCCCATTTTGGCAGTTGAATAATTAGTTCTAACACTAAAGATTGTTTCAATTTTTCAAAAGATGTAATACATTCATTATCAAAGGAAAAAGGAGTACCTTTCTGTAACAGATTGGTCAAAGGTGCATCTAGTTTAGCAAAGTCTTTAATAAAACGTCTATAGAACCCTACATGCCCCAAAAAAATCTTTACTCCCTTAGCATCTTGCGGTCTATGTAGTCTTTCTAAAGCAATAATCCTAAAATCATCAACTTAAATACCTTCCACAGCGATCTTGTATCCGAAAACTATACCTTCTCTTACCATGAAGCGATAGCGTTCCGAATTGAGGACCAAGTTCATTTGCCTACATTGCTACAAAACTTTATTGAGGTTATAAAGACATTGGTCAAATGCAGTTCCATAAACAACAAACTTATCCACGTGGACTTCCCTGGTGTTCTCAACGAGGTTGTCAAAAAAATTCAAAATGCATTCCTGAAAAGCAGCAACAGCATTACACAAAAGGCATTAATATGTAAGCATAAGTACCATACGGGCAAGTGAAAGTAGTTTTTCTCGTGTCTTGATTTTAGATATCGGGGATGGGAGATCCCCTTTGTTAGTTCGACTAGGGGCGCAACATCTAGCGAGCTTGATCGGCGAGCTAGACGAACACACACAGAGAGAGACATAGTTTTTTTACTCAAGTTTAGGTCTATGATGTGTGGAGCCTGATGTCTACGCACGCTTCTATTCTTGTAGATAGTGTTGGGCCTCCAAGTGTAGAGGTTTGTAGAACAGCACCAAGTTTCCCTTAAGTAGATCACCCAAGGTTTATCAAACTCAAGGAGGAAGTGGTTAAAGGTATCCCTCTCAAGCAACCCTGCAATCAAGATACAAGAAGTCTCTTGTGTCCCCAACACACCCAATACCCTTGTTAGGTGTATAGGTGCACTAGTTCGGCGAAGAGATAGTGATATACAAGTAATATGGATGATTATAAGTGGTAATTGCAATCTGAAATAAGAGTGGTAGCAAGCAAACATGTAACATGACTGATTGTAAACGGTGCTTCAATGCTTAGAAACAAGGCCTAGGGATCATATTTTCACTACTGAACACTCTCATATAAATATCTTCTCTGCATTATGTTACCCTGAACTACTCTCCGGTTGGACGATGTAGGGCTATAACAGCACACCTTAAAGTTCACATTCCCCATCTAGATAACCCCTCACTGCCAAATTGAGCGCTAGATGGTTCCAACAAACACCACAATCTCATAGAGACATCCAACTCAAATTATACTCATGTTAAGTATTTCTGTAACCTTAGCCTAAGTGCCACACGGTGTGCACACTGTCAACTTCACACACGTGGGGATAAGAAGAGATTAATTAAAGCACTTGAGTGGCATAATAGATCTAGATTACAAAGCTCATGATCTCAATAAGATCACGCATAGAGAGAGAGAGATGAACACATAGCTACCGGTAGAGCCCTTAGCCTCAAGAGAGAACTACTCCCTCCTCATCATGGGAGTCAGCAACGGCGATGGAAATGGCGGTGGAGTCGATGGAGATGGCTTCGGGGGAACTTCCCCGTCCTGACAGGGTGCCAGAACAGAGACTTTTGTCCCCCAAATCTCCTCTTCAGCGGCGGTGCTGCAGAACTTTTCATAGAATTTTGATCCTATATCTAGGGTTTTCATCTCGGGGGAATATATATGCGAAGGGGCAAGGTCGGTGGAGGCCCGAGGGGCCCACACCACCTGGTGGTGCGCCTGGGGGTACCCACGCCACCATAGGGTGTGGCCGCCTTGGTGCCCTCCTCCGTCTCTGCTTTGGACTCCCTCTTATGTCGGGAAAATAGGAACTTCTGCTTTTGTTTCGTCCAATTCCGAGAATATTTCCTTACTAGCTTTTCTGAAACCAAAAACAACAGAAAACAGGCAACTGGCACTGTGGCATCTTGTTAATAGGTTAGTTCTATAAAATGTATAAAAATACCTCAAAGTGTAAACAAAACATAAGAAAGTTGATATAAAACAAGCATGGAGCATCAAAAATTATAGATACGTTTACGACGTATCAAGCATCCCCAAGCTTAACTCCTGCTCGTCCTCGAGTAGGTAAGTTATAAAAAAGAATATTTTTTTAGGTGACATGCACCATCACAATCTTGATCAAGGTATTTGTAAAGCATTGATAGCTGGGATCATAGTACTCTAACATAAACATGAAAGATATAGTTCTAACAATAAGACAAAGCAACTAAGTTGCAACATAAAAAGGTACAAACAAAAGATCATGAAGAACAATGCATTGAAAGACATTTGTTTGTTTCACATATAGAAAACATAATAAGAGTGGTAATCAGCTTGTCCCTCATGGTATAGCAAAACATAAATGCATAGGACACCTTCAAAGTTCATAAGGGTGACTAGATACAAATAATTTAAGAACAAGCAATATCAAAGGTATGAATCAATCAACCAGTTTTGGGACAATGCATATTAAACTAAGAATGACCACTATGCTCTATCAATTGGTGCATAAAGATAAAAGATGGAGACTCAACATAAAAGTAAAAAGAAAGGCCCTTCATAGAGGGAAGCAGGGATTTCAAGTTTCGTAAAGAGCTTCAAAAAATTATGGTACTTATTAGCTTTTAGCTCTCATTTCCCCTATCATAAGCATCTTAAGGTGATTAAGGTTAAAGTTACACAAATATGAGGATATGCTTGACAAGTTATAAGTTGAAAATATCATGCCCCTTGCTTACGAGTACCGAACCTCATTATACTCAACTTTAGTCACAAGTAAGTTCTTGTCATTGTAAGTACATGTGTATCATGGAGAACCACCAACGGGGTACCCCTTGCCCCATGACACATGAGCTTTCCCATATCAAAATGACAAGGCAACAGACAATGGGCATCTCAGCGATCTTTTTATTTGCTATTTGCATAGGTTTTTATTGAGGATGCTTCACAAAATGCTCACTATGGTTATGCTGCAAGTTTCCACCATGTTTAGGCATGGCTTAGGCTAGCCACCCCGGCGTTTCTCTAACACACATACAAACTCCATGAGCTTACAAGCTCCCCTTTTATTTCACACCGCCGGCATCCATAAACAAAAGAACATGATATCAACTAAATAATAAGTGCAATGTCGAAAGTGTTCCCCATGGTATCATGGTTCTGCTAATTCACAACTTATAAAGTGCAAGCATAGAAGCAACATAGATGGACACAATGGTTCAATTTTATTAAGTGCAAGAAAATAAAGCGTGCCATGAAGTTTGTGAGAGCTTTAATCACTAATTTTCACATAACAAAAGTTTAATTTGGAAGGTAGATAAAAACATGAATATACTTGGAATGGTGTAACACACCATGCATAGGAATTTATAGTGGACTCTTTGGAATAACTTGGTTTTCTTGGAGGTTGGATGCATGATTAGAACTCATACTTGGTACAGGTTGAGGCTAGCAAAAGACTGGGAGCGACCAACTAAGAGAGGAATAATGGCCATAATCATGCAAAGCGATAAAACATTATTAATTAAAGCATAAAGTGATATTGCAAGTCAAAAACTAAATGATCATAGAGGCTACGGTGACTGGTTCATAGTCTTAACATGGTGTAAGCATGTGCCAAGTCAACCTAAATAAAGCATCAAAGGAGAATACCACAATATTATGCTTTTATATGCTAAAACAGCGCATGATTCTTTCAAGGCACATTAAGCAATCTCAATTGTTCGAAACAAGTCATGCTACAACAATAATCACTAAGCATATGGTAAAAGCAACATCTAGCATGACATGATAAGTCTAAGTCACAGTCAAAACAAGCTTCCTTTTGTACCACTATAAGCATGAAGCTTCCTACTCTTTTCCAACACCTATCGACTTATTTGAAACAACTCTCAAATATAATAATCAATAAAGACCAGAGATCATGTCTCACCCATCTACAAAGAAGAAATAAAAAGTTCTAAGCCAAAAGAATAAGAAAACTAAAGCTAAACGCAGTGCTAGCAAAGGAGAACACTCACAGAACAACAAGAGTGAAAACTAGAGTGTTGTAGGCAATGAATAACGGGGTTTGTCTCTCTCCAAAAGAAGTGTTTTGAGATCTAACCAACTTATTGCGGCAAAGAAAGCAAAATAAACTAAAAACAAAGACGCTCCAAGAACAACACATAGTGCATAAGGTAATAAAAATAAAGTGTCTTGAAAGAAGACCTGAGATTATTGATAAAGAAGGGGATGCCTTGGGCATCCCCAAGCTTTGACGCTTGTACTTCTTGAATATTTCTTGGGGTGACACGGGTGGCATCCCCAATCTTGAGCTTTTGTCCATACTTCATCTCATCACATTATTCTTCCCTACACTTGAAAATTTCCTTCATACAAAACTTCACACAATCTTCATTAGCAACATTAGTCTATTCAAGATAATAAGTCTTTGGGTTTAGTTTCAACACAAGTAAAACTTCCATTAAAACACAAGATACTATAGAAATTCCTTCTAAAAGCTCAAGTGATCAAAGAGAACTCAAAAATAAACCGATTAAGAGGCAAATGCAAATAATGACAGAAATCTGTCAAAATAGATCAATAGGTAAAGACCGATTTTTTCGAAAATCTTCTGTTGCTCAAATAGAAAGTGCAAAACTAACGAAAGTTGGTTAATAACCTGGGGTGTAAGTACAAAAAATTACAGCTCAATCCGACGTACTGAGATTTTTCACAGTTTTTTACAGTGACGCACAGAAATCTGTTTTGGGACAGCAACTTCCCCATATCTTACTTCCCTCTCATTAGAGGTTATTCTTGGCACAAAAACCTAACAAAAAGGATAAGGAGGGGTTATTAAAGAGGGAATAACTTCCAAGACTCAGCAAAACAAAAATAAACTGAAAGTAAAAATATAATGGGTTGTCTCCCAAAAGCTCTTTCTTTATAGCCATTAAGATAGGCATTATAATTTCAATGATGCTCACATAAGAAATATGAATTGAAGTAAAAGAGAGCATCAAGAAGCAAATATGGAACAAATTTAAGTCTAACCCACTTCATATGAAAAATAATCTTGTAAAGAAACAAGTCATGAAAGCACAAAGAAACAAGCATAGGAAAGCAAAACAAGTGCAACTTCAAAAATATCAACATAAAGAGGGGAAACTTAATATTGTTGAGATACATAAAACCATGTTTCCCTCTCTCATAATAACTTTTAGTAGCATCATGAATAAAAATAAAAATATAACTATCACATAAAACATTCTTATCATGAGCCACATGCATAAAAGAATTAATACTCTCCACATAAACATAGTCATTCTTATTAATTGTAGTGGGAGCAAATTCAACAAAATAGCTATCATTATTATTCTCATCACCATAATCATCAAATATAGGAGGCATATTGTAATCATAATTAATTTTCTCCTCAATAGTCGGTGGACTGAAAATATCATACTCATCATTGTAATCATCATATATCAGAGGCATAGTATCATCAAAGTAAATTTTCTCCTCCATACTTGGGGGACTTAAAAGATCATTTTCATGAAAACTAGCTTCCCCAAGCTTAGACTTTTCCATAGCATTAGCAATAATGGTGTTCAAAGAATTCATACTAATAACATTGCTATTATATTCTCACGCAAATAAAGTTCCATAGGTTTTTTATTTTTCTCTTCAAACACTTCATGTCCTAACTCAAGATAAATACTATAAAGCTCTCTAATTTTGTTGTTGTTTTCCATTAAGCCCAACTAGTGAAAATAAAAACAAGAAACAAAAAGATGTAATTGCAGAATCTAAAGGAAATAACTTCAAAAACTCACACACCAGCAACCGTACTAGAAGATATCTTAGTATCCAGAAGATATGAGTACCTTTTACCTTATCTCCCCGGCAACGGCGCCAGAAAATAGCTTGATGTCTATGCGCGCTTCTATATTTGTAGACAGTGTTGGGGTTCCAAGTGTAGAGGTTTGTGGAACAGCAGCAAGTTTCCCCTTAAGTGGACCACCCAAGGTTTATCGAACTTAGGGAGGAAGTGGTCAAAGGTATCCCTCTCAAGAAACCCTACAATCAAGATACAAGAAGTCTCTTGTGTCCCCAACATACCAAATACACTTGTCAGGTGTATAGGTGCACTAGTTCGGCGAAGAGATAGTGAAATACAAGTAATATGGATGATTATAAGTGGTAATTGCAATCTGAAATAAGAGTGGCAGCAAGCAAACATGTAATAGGACTGATTGTAAATGGTGTTTCAATGCTTAGAAACAAATCCTAGGGATCATACTTTCACTATTGGACACTCTCATATAAATATCTTCTCTTCATTATGTTACCCTAAACTACTCTCTGGTTGGACGATGTAGGGCTATAACAGCACACCTTAAAGTTCGCATTCCCCATTTAGATAACCCCTCACTGTCACCTTGAGTGCTAGATGGTTCCAACAAACACCACAATCTCATAGAGACATCCAACTCAAATTATACTCATGTTAAGTATTTCTGTAACCTTAGCCTAAGTGCCACACAGTGTGCACACTGTCAACTTCACACATATGGGGATAAGCAGAGATTAATTAAAGCACTTGAGTAGCAGAATAGATCTAGATTACAAAGCTCATGATCTCAATAAGATCACGCATAGAGAGAGAGAGATGAACACATAGCTACCGGTAGAGCCCTTAGCATCGAGAGAGAACTACTCCCTCCTCATCATGGGAGTCAGCAACGGTGATGGAGATGGTGGTGGAGTCGATGGAGATGGCTCCGGGGGCACTTCCCTGTCCCAGCAGGGTGCCGAAATAGAGACTTCTGTCCCTCGAATCTCCTCTTCGGTGGCGACGGCGCTGTGGAACTTTTCATGGAATTTTGATCATCTATCTAGGGTTTTCATCTCGGGGGGAATATATAGGCGAAGGGGCAAGGTCGGTGGAGGCCCGAGGGGCCCACACCACCTGGTGGCGCGCCTAGGGGGTACCCGGGCCACCATAGGGTGTGGCCGCCCCAGTGCCCTCCTCCGTCTCTTCTTTGGACTCCGTATTTTGTCAGGAGAAAATAGGAACTTCGGCTTTTGTTTCGTCCAATTCCGAGAATATTTCCTTACTAGCTTTTCTGAAACCAACGACAGCAGATAACAGGCAACTGGCACTACAGCATCTTGTTAATAGGTTAGTTCCATAAAATGTATAAAAATACCTCAAAGTGTAAATAGAACATAAGAAAGTTGATATAAAACAAGCATGGAGCATCAAAAATTATAGATACGTTTACGATGTATCAAATCCCTATATCCTGCAACTATCAACTATGTGGTGGATGATCACAATTGCAATGGTTCCTTCCCTAGGAAGGTTGTAGCTAAATAATCCCCCTCTCTCTTGACCGACTTGGGCCTCCTTTTATAAGGGCAAGGGGACACCACGGGGGTCGCTCACCACATGACGTGGGAATAGAGTGCATACCTCAACGTGGCTGTGCGCTCCTGCCATCATGCCACGTGTATCTCACTGCTTGCACCGACTAGTCTGACACTGGTGCCTATCCTGTCGGTTTAGATCTTGTTGGGGGCTGGCTCCCTAGGTGTACAACCCCCGGGCTCTCAGCTGGGGCCCCGGAGAAGGTCTCAGCTAGGACCACGCAAGTTGGATGCCATGCATGGTTGCAACATGGATCACTAGTGTTGTCTGTGCCCATGGTGGTCCAAACGAAGCGTGGCTAGAGGGAAGTCTATCCCCTGGGCCAGGCATCATCAATCAGCTATATGTTCCATCCTGGGCCGCTTTGCCAAGGGTGTGGTGTGCAGGAGGGTCCACGTGGCATTCCTGTGGTGATCCCCCCTTTCGCCACGGAACTGACATTTTTATCTTGATCTTTAGGTTGGATGAAAATTTGAGAATAACTAGAATAACCATCAAGAAAACAGTAGTAAGAGTTATTAGTTAATATTTCTAGAACCGCTCCATGAAAGGTAGAGGTTTATGATTCTTCATTGTTTCTTTATTTAATTTCCTAAAGTCAATGCACATTTTGTATCCGGTAATATTCCTTGTAGGAATGAGATCATCATCATCATTATTGATAACGGTGATACTACCTTCCTTAGGTATGCAGTGAGAGGGACTCACCCACTTTCTATCATAAATAGGATAAATAATACATGTGTAACAAATGGATTACTTCTTTTCTTACTACTTTCACTCTAGGGTTAAGCCTCTTTTGAGTATCAACAAAATATTTAGCATCTTCATCCATAGGTATCTTCTAGGTAACTATAGAAGGATCTATTCCTTTAAAATATCACTAAGAGTGCAACCAAAAGCTCCTCGTTGTTCGATAAGCACATTCAATAATTTTTTACTTTCTTTATCAGGAAGTTTATCATCAACAATAACTGATCACTTACCTTCATCATCTATAAATTCATACCTTAGACCTTTTGGAAGGGGTATTAGTTCGAGTGGTGGTGTTTCTTCATATCCCCTTCTTTCTGATTATTCATATTCATTACTAAAAATACTATCCACTTCAGAAGCAGAATCTAGAATATCATCTATTTCCTATTTCTCTTCATCATTTGGAATTTAATAATCATTGATTAAGCTTCTTTCTCATTCATCTTGAGGAGTACTAAAGTAAATAGCAGCCAACTCTGTAATAGTACTTTCTTCTTTTATCTCTATTTTCTTTTTGCAAGGCAACTTCTTGAATTGTTTGAAATCAAACTTCACTTCTTCTTCTTCTGCAACTTGCAAAGACATGGTATCTTTCTTGTTGTCAATATTGACTTTAGTAGCGATATAGAAATGCATGCCTAAGATAATTGGACAAAAAGGATCTAAACGCAAATCAATAATATGAAAATCAATAGATAAACAAATGGTCTGACTAAAATATAAGCATCACGTAGGATACCGAGTGAACTCTGCAAAGTCCTATTTGAAAGCATTATAATAGTATCAGTAGGCTTAAGATTTGAATCATTAAGATAATAACGAAGTCCCTCGCAAATAGAATATGGCATAATATTTATTGTAGAACTTAGATTGCACAATCCCAAATAATTTGTTTTGCCTAAGCGGAATGGGATTCTTTGCTTACTCTCGAACCTGAAAATTTATTGTAGAACTTAGATCGCACAATCCCAAATAGAATATGGCTTCATCCTTACCATTAGGCTTACTCTCAATCAATCGATATGATTCTAGGTTGATCATTACCACTTCATTTTCAATATATTCAAGTTCTAGTAGCTCTTTTACATTGGATTTGATAGCTCCCAAATTCATGTCCAGTTTCTTGAGTCTTCTTTTATTTTCACTATCACCTTTTGGTAAAAGTGATATATCATTAGCAAGTTGCTTCTTTTCCTTTTGTATTGGTTTTATCTTCAGAACTATCTTCATAAGTCCTTTGATACTTGGTGGCTCATAATGATCCAATCCTTTGGCAGCTACAAATGCTTAGCATATGTTCTAACAATTTTCCCAATCATGTTAGGATTAATTTAAAATTTCCAAGCAACTCTTTAACTTTACAAGACTATAGGAACTTTCTAATGCAATCATGTTCTATGGGAGTTTCTTCCATGTTTAATTTCATATTATTGAAAGCTTCCTTGCATTTATAGATAGTTTCATAAAAAACCAAGCTCTATTAATACTAAACACAGTAAAGGCTCCTTTGCAAATAGACTCTAATACATTTCTATTTTTTTTGCATTAAGACCAACATAAAAAGTGTGAATAATTAACCAAGGTGGGAATTCATGGTGAGGAAAATGATTTAGAATGTTCCCTAACCTTGAGTATACTTCATAGAGGCCTTGTTTTGGGAGGCTCTTAAAGTTGGTTATCATATGCCTTGCTCCGAGAGACCTGGTTTCTGAAAAGAAATCAGTCAAAAACATAGAGGAATATTCCTCCCAGGTATCAATAATTTCTGTAGGGCAATCATCATACCATGAACGGGCTTTATCAATAAGAGTTTGACCAAAGAATCTAAATTTAACCCCATCCCTAGTGAAAACATTTAAATAGAAAGTATCTTAGATATCTTTAAAGAATTCCAAATTCTCATACGGGTCTTTCGTACTGTCCCCTGCAAACATTTTAGCGTGCAACAGATCTAGCAGCATAGGATGAATATCATACCCATCAGGGTTGATGCGATGGCTTGTTTTAAGATAGGCGTTCATTGGTTTTCCGGAGTTCTTTGCAGCTTCAAATTATATCATATGTTGATATTCGCCCATGTTGTTTACCTGTAACTAGTAAACAACTTGTAGTATAACAACGATGAATAAATAAGTAACTAAATACAAAGACCATAACTGCTTAACTCCCTAGCAACGTCACGAAAAAATAGCTTGATGACTGCAAGAGTACAGACACAATGTAGCTAGTTTCGAAGTAAGAGTATCGAACCACGGAGAGATATTTGTTAGAGGTCTTTATGCCTCTCGTTACCTTTTATCAAAGGTTACTTGGAAGTTGTCTTTGATTCTAGGCTGAAGTGTTTTGAGAGAGTTGTGTTGTGTGAAAAATATTAAAGATTAAAACTAAAGGATGCAAACAAGAGACAGTTGTGATGTAAAATATAATGTAACCGTAAGAGGGCTAAAGCGTTCTTAAGGAGTGTAGGATCTACCACTAGCATTGCTATTATTTATGATTAGGATGGATTTATATAGTTGTTCATGCTCATGTATGGGAAGAGCTCCATAATAAGATGATCAGATAAATCCATTAGTTATTTTATCCCTAATAACCACTACAACGATCCTAAGAAATTCACTCTAATCCATCATAATTAAAGGCTTCCCCATGGATATTGATATGAGCTTATTGAATCCCTTCTAATCCCTGCTACCCACATGAATAGCACGCCATCATGTTATGTCACTCAGCACCATACATATTACCATATAACCGACGGTAGTTCCCTCTCTTCCCGAAGGCAAATATTACATGGTGCACTTCATATAATATCAGAGAGAAAACTAATACATGCTCATGAACGGAAATTATACATCATCATTATTTCAGTTTATAATATTTCTAGGGTTTCTCCATCTCCCCAAGAACAAGATAAACTACTGACACATAGAGGCAATCAACAACATCATCATGAATACATGAAATGAATACGAGTGGATGGATGATAACAAGTGCAAATCCATAATAGTAATTGGAATTACAACAAGATGGGGTAATTGAGATGAGAACGGTAATAGTGATGAAGATAGCAGTTGATGATGATGGGATGATGCATCGGCCTCCAATGATTTGTGTAGCAGTAGGGATGATGCCCTATGATCCCTTCCAAATGTGAGGTTTCTGTGTGTTCTGGTGTGTCTCTGAATGTCAGATCTCAGATCCATTTTCGCGTGGTGAGAGTATTTGACGAGGCGAAGCAGCTGCCATATGGTACATACGCGAGGTATAGGCGGGGTCTGCCCGTACCGACGCTCATTAAACCTCTTAGAGTTCCTCCTCGTGTTGCCTCTTCACCCAGGTGTGTGGTAAATCATAATAATGACTTTTATCACTTCAAATTATTATATTTTTGTCTAATATGATAACTCCAAGTGATATGTTCATCAATACCTCAATATTTTGGGATCCTCTTGAAACATGCATAAAAGATCCGTGCTAAAATGGATCGTATGGGCACCTAGAGGGGGGGGGGTGAATAAGTGCTACACCAAATTTTAATACCTTTTCAATTTTAGGCTTAGCACAAATGGTAAATTCTCTAGATAAACTATTAGGTGGAATTTCCCTATATGCAAACCTATCTACTAGAGAGTAAAGAGCGAGTGGAAGAGGAACGAGTAAACCGGAGTGAAGCACGCGGAGACACATGATTTGTTTGACTGCAGTTCCTTCCTTGTTAAGGGAAGTACGTCTGCGTTGGAGGGGTGGGCGGTACTAAGACCACCATGCCACAATAGGCCTCACCCTGTTCTCCGATGGATCCCGCCACCAAAGGCCTAATCCACCTTTCCACTATAGGTACCCTTCGAGGTGGGCACCGGCGCCTTTACACAACTAGCGGGGCAACAACTCCACAAACAACTTGGAGGCTCCCGAAATGACAACAAGCTGCCACAAGAACAAAGTTATTAAATACAATGAACAAGATCTAGGTATTTTTTTTGAGGTGAAACAGTAGGAAAAATCCCCACTACAATTTTTATTATAATATATGAGTATGTTACAATGGAAAAAATGACCTAAGGTAGATCAAAACAGTAAAGTAACATCATTCTACCCTATCCCTGATCCAATTGCTAGTTAAGCTAGGCTTTGAATTTTTCCTTGTATTTTCCTTTGGTTCTGAATTGTAACCATCTCATTTCTTGATAGAATATTGCTTTCCATCTTTCAATTGTGGGCCTTTTGTCATTAAAAATCTTCTCATTTCTGCATATCCAGATACCCCAGGTAGACATGATAATGATCTCCATTGCAAATGGTAGGTGTGACTTTTCTTTGATGTCTGAAATAGCTTCCAATCATGTTAGGTTTGCAGCTCTGTTTCTGTAAATATGGTCCCAGCATTTGTTTGCAAATGGACATTCCCAGAATAGATGATTAACTAATTCTTCCAAGTAACAGTTGGAGGTTACACAATTGAAGTCTGACAGGATGAACTGTTTTCTTTTCAGAAGGTTCCTTGTATTCAATCTGTCTAGAAGTAGAAGCCAGAAAAAGAACTTATGTTTATTTTGGCAGGAGGTTGCTCAAACCCAAGAAAAGTGTGGTGGTGATGGTGAATATCCAATCATGGCTATGTAGGCCTTTTTTACTTCAAATTTATCTGACCCCCAAATATAGTTCCAATTATCATGGGTATCCCCCTGAGTGGTATGCCTGAATTCCTGGCATCTTTCTTCCATGACTAAGAACTCAGAGTATGCTTGTTGAGAGAGTGGTAGATGAAAGGTATCCTCTAAGTAATCAACATGTAAGAAGTCATGTACACTTATATTTGAAAATTTAGCATAGGATAGAAGGTGAGGGAATTTATTCATCAAGCACTCATCTTGCCAAAGGTCTGACCAGAAATAAGCAGACTTTCCTGAATTCAGATTGCACTTAGCCATGCCTTTAAAGTTGTCAATTAATTTGATATGATATTTCCACCAGAATGATCCTTCCATGCTTCTTCCAGGTAGTTTTCCATTTTTATAGTAAGTTTCCCATATGAGATGAACCCAAGGGATGTCATGGTGATTGTAGAATTTGTCTAAGTTTTTTAGAAGGAGGATTTTGGATCTGTAGGTTTAGCACCCCTAGACCCCCCTAATCCTTAGGACGGCAGATTTTATCCCATGACACAAGAGCTTGTCCTTTTGCTTGTACATCTTCAGTCCTCTTTCTCCATAGACAATATCTCATGTATTTTATAATTTGATCCTTGATGGCAATTGGTACCTCCAAACAGCTCATGAAAAATAGAGGAAGTGAGGACATAACTGATTTTACCAGTTGCATTTTCCTCCATAATTCAAGAAATCAGCAATACCACATAATCTTCTTTCCACTCTTTGAACAATGGGTAGAAAGTGCTCCATAGAAGGTTTTGTAATGCTTAGTGGTAAACCAAGGTAGGTGAAAGGGAGGCAACCAGTTTGACAGTTGATTTTCATAGCAAAATGCATTAGCCTATCATTACATATGTTTATTGGCATCATGCTAGATTTCAAGTAGTTGACTTTGAGCCCAGTGGAACTTGCAAAAGTTTGGAGAAGTGCTTTCAAGCACAATAATTGAGCAGCATCTGCCTTAAGTACCACCAATGTATCATCGGCATATTGAATAACAGGGAAATCACTGTTGGGTGGTCCCTCAATAGGTGGTGTTAGAATGTTCATATGCATGGCCTTATTCAGGACAGATTGAAGAAGATCAACAACAAGAACAAAAAGTAATGGAGAAAGGGGATCTCCTTGTCTCACACCTCTTCTGCAATAGAACTTTTTACCAGGCAGACCATTTAGAAGGATTTCAGAAGTTCCAGATTCAAAGATCATTTCAATCCATTTGATCCATTTCCTCCCAAATCCTCTAGCTTTAAGGATATTTATGATGGCAGAGTGGTCAATTGTATCAAATGCCTTCTCAAAGTCAAGTTTTAGAATTAGAATTTCCTCCTTTGACTTGTGGCATTGGAATAAGTATTCAAATGCCCATCCAATGCAATCTTGAATAGACCTATTATTGAGGAAACCATATTGATTTTTATGCACCAATTCCAGAATAACAGATTGCAATCTATTTGCAAGAAGTTTGGTAATTATTTTGAATACACAGTTCAATAAGGAAATTGGCCTGAAATCAGCAGAGGTAGAAGGGCATGTGACTTTAGGAATGAGAGTAATGTATGAAGAGTTGATGCTCTCAAGGGAAACTTTCTCATTGAAGAAATCATGAATCAATAATTTGATATCATTTCCAATGATAGACCAGCAGCTTTTGATAAATTCATTGTTAAAACCATCAGGCCCAGGTGACTTGTCATTTGGTAATTTAGAAATAATATCCTCAATCTCTTTGTCAAGAAAAGGTCTTTCAAGTGAATTCTTCATCTCATCAGTCATTCCATTTCCATAAAAATCTGTTAGGTTGTAATGCATCTCAGTTTTGACTGATGTACCCATTCTTGCTTTGAAGTCATTCCAAAGAATATCAGCCTTGTCATGGTGATTGGTAAATTCCTGTCCATTTGCATTCTTTATCATTGAGATATAATTGTGTCTAAAACTGATGGTAGCTTTGGAGTGAAAAAACTTTGTGTTTTCATCCCCAAGTTTCACCCATTTAATTTTTCCTCTTTGTTTCCAATAGGTGTTTTGGTTCTGGAGAAGAGAGATAATATGGGATTTCAGGATATCTCTGAGGTGCCATTCATTGATGGTTAATGTTCTAGATTCTTCTATTAGATCTAGAAAGTCAATGGTGTCATTCACCTTAGCAATTTGGTCCCTTAAGCATGGTAACTGTTTGGCCCATATCTTGATGCCTCTCCTCCCATTTTTCAACTTGGCACATATCCTTTTAGCCAAGTCCTGATAATTCACTTGTATATTCTAGGCATTTTGCACAATCATCTTAAAATCAGAATGGTGAAGCCAGTAATTCTCAAACCTAAATATTTGTGCCTTGGGAATGTTAGTTCCAATAGAGATGACACATGGAAGGTGATCAGAAGTAGGCTTGGATAAGGGTGTAACTAATGTGTAAGGGTATTTGGTTGTCCATGAGCTAGAAGTAAAGAACCAATCAAGTCTTTCCAAAAGTGGATCTTTTTTGCATGTTGCTCCAGGTGAATTTCCTTCCTTTTAGTGGTAGCTCAATAAGTCCCAGGTTACTGATAGCATCATTGAAAAGCATAGTTTCATTAACATCTCCCCCACTTTTATTTTTATTAGTAAGACTTCTGATAAGATTAAAATCCCCTAAGACAATCCAGTCTACACTATCAGGCATAGTGATGTTGGAAAACCAGTCCAAAAAATCAATTGTCCTATCAGCTTGACATGGACCATAGATATTTGTAAGAGTCCAGGAGTCATTGGATAATTGTGAAGTGAAAGTGATAGAAGTGGAGAATTCATTTTGGAAAGCTCCGATGCCATTAAATAATGAACTGCACCAAATGATGATGATGATCCCTCCAGAAGCACCAATTGAGGGTAAGAAGTCAAAGCAGTCAAACTTATTTGGACAGAATTTCTTTAAATAATTGATATCAAAATTTTCTCTCTTGGTTTCTTGGAGACAAATGATATCACATTCAGATTCCATGATTTTGCTTTTTAATGCCAACCATTTTTTCTCAGAGTTAATTCCTCTGAGGTTCCAGTTCAGAATCTTCCAATTTATGTTGTTACTCATTGATAAACAGGTTGGGTGAGTATTGTGGTGACACAAGGTTTGTAGTCACACAAACAAGATTGAACATATCATAGGGTACTGAGTTCATAAACATGCATAACAGCATATAGGTCTGTAACAGCTCATAACAGACACCAAAGGTAAATAAACCAGTCACAAAAGAACAGTATTTTGTAGACATTAACAACATTATTTAGGTGTTTTCTTCTTAGACTGCTCTCCACAAGATTCAGCAGTACCACCCTTCTTCTTGCTTGGAAGGTTTGATTCAGAACCAGTCTTCTTTGGTCCAGGTTTTCCAGGAGGCTTGATGATCAAATCATTGATCTTGCTCTTCTTCAGCAACCTTTTCTCAAGCTCTCCCTCCTTAACCTTGCAAAATGAATCAGCAAGGTTCTTAACAACTTTATTACTGAGACAAGGTGGTGCAGCATTGCAAGAGAGACAATTATGATCAGAACAATTCACGTGGCTTTTAAACCCCCCATTAAGTTCCACAATTCTGGGGCTCCTTCTCACCTCAGAGTCCACCATTGGTTCTTTACCCCTCCTCCTCTTTGCAGGAGCATTTGGCACCAGCAAATTTTGTGGGGATTCATTCAGGCGGTGAGGAGGGATCTGTCCAACACATTCATCAGGGATAATGAAAGTGAAAGTAGTTTCTTATGCAATTGGCTCCTTAATAATATCCCAAAGGGGAGAGGTAAGAAAGTGTCTAGCCCAAATGAATTTTTCAAGAGTGATGAGCATGAGGGTGATAAAGTTAAACCAACTTACAGGAATGTCACATTGCAGTTTGCCTTTGTTAGGTGAGGGATTAATGTGTGGAGCAAAGAATCTGTCCCATAGTTCCAGGCCTTGCTTTCAGAATGTCTGCCTAGCAGATAACACTTCAGAGGAATTGACAAATGGAGTGATGGCCATTCCAACTTGCAGATGTGCCTCATTGGGGGAGAGAAGGTTTGTGTCCTCAATCATCCAGTCATCTTGCACATTACCCTCATTAGCATGGTGGTTGTCCTCCTCATCATCCTGGTAATTTTGCAGAATATTAAGCAGTCCTTCTCCCATGCCCACATCCTGGTTAGCATTAGCAATTAATTGCTCCACTTCAATATCCTCAGCACCATGGACAGATGCCTTGTCACTGTCAGATGAAATATTGGCCACAAGAACTGAACTAGTAACAGCAATGTCAGCCTCCTGAGGTGGCAAATTCAGGTTATCCATAGGCATGTCAACACCTTCAGCAAATACAAGTCCTTGGACAGCATTCCAGTTCCCCCAGCCAGCATTATTTTGCTGAGGAGCAGGCTCAACCCATTGGTCCCATCCACCAATGTCCCCTTCAGGTTGTGGAGGAGATGGTGGTGGAGGGGGGCCAAAAATGGGTCCCACCACAGGCAGGGGGTGAGGGTCAGCACCATCATCAGGTAGTAGGTCCTCATCTGGTGGGCCCCCACCAAGAGATTGCTGTTTAAAATTTCAACAGAGAAAGTCCATGATTCTATTTCCACAAGGTCTACAATGGTGAATCTAACACTTTTAGGAACATCCAAAAGGTTAGTGACTCTGAGTTTAGCAATGATTCTTCCCTTGTGCTCAGGGTCCCTTTCCCAGAGTAGCACTTTACCAATATTAGTCAGGTCCTCAGTATGCCAGTGATCAAGTGGAGGACCTAGGAGCATAACCCAACATTCGTTGTTAAATTGAGTCCTACGCCAGTTAATTCCCTCATTATGCCTAACAAAAGAGATTGCAACATCCTGGAAGGGGATAGGTCCCGTAGAAATTAACCGGTCACGGTCACTGACATTAGCAAATTGAACATATGCAGAGCCAAATGGGCAGTGTTGAATATCACGAAAATCAACACGAGCTTCATTGAAAAGAAATCTTGCAGCACATCACGGATATTATCAAAAGGAACTGGACCAGGGGGAAGGGGATGGATGTGCGCAATGGCATACTGTTCATGTGCCCTTGGACGACGAGGAACCACCACCCTCTTGACCTGATTCCGGCCAGCCACCTGCATAATCTCGAAGCCATGGGGTAGGAAAGGCTGCGGGTCGAGTGGAATGTTTGCCATTGCTTCGGCGGTTGTCGCCGGCGATGAGCAGAGCAAGGAAGTTAGGGTTTTCGCAGGCGTGGGAGTTGATGAGGCAGGGGGTTCGAGCGAATACTTTTTTTGCGCAAGAGCAAAATCTTTAAGACAATCGTACACCCTGGGCCGCGAAACTTGCAGCGTGACATGGGCCTTGAACCAATGCAGGTAAGATTTGTCGGGCCAGGGACAAGAAGGGAAAGTAGGAAATTTCAAAAATGGCAAAATACCAGGCAAATTAATTGCTGTTGATTTGTTGACTGTAGGTGATTTCGCACCCTCAATAACTTGACCATTAATCACAATTTCTGCAAATGATGTACCCGGTACAACTCGTTTAATGTGACCTTTTATTTGACTGTTATTGCATGGGACTGATGACGTCGACGAACCAATACGATCAAAAACAGAAGCCTTATTTTTCTTTTTGTATGAAACAAAAGTCCAATCCTTGTCCAAATCTTTGTAATATTCTTTCTCTTCAAATTTCCAATTTGGACCTCCATCACCCCAAAGATTGATCTTCAAGATAAATGATTCATCTGAGAAAGAACTAGTATTGTAAATTTCGAAACCCACAGCTCTCGATGCAACAGAGAACCTAAAGGTTCTATCTTGGAGGATCTTGACTTGAAATTTTGATGCCTGTCCCCCAAAACATGCTTGAAGAACAATGCCAATGGTATGAACATCAATCTTAAAATTTGCACGACCAAATGATCCAACAAGGAAGAAAGGCCTTCTACGAAATCCTCCAGAGAAATTGATGTGATGACCAAATTTTTTGAACATATTAGTCTCAAAAATCTTCCCTTTAGAGAAATCCAATGAAGTGCAATTGTTGTGTTTGGCTGATGATGCAAGAGGCACGTCAACAATTTGAGCACCCACCACCACCCTTTTGATGACAAGGTCCAAAGTCACACCAGAAGAGATTCTCTCATTTTGAAGAAGGAATCTAGCATCAACTACCACCTTGTCATGATTTAGCAATACAATCCGCTTAGCAAGAGAATAAAGGACCAAAAAACCAGGAGCTTTGTCCAAATCATCAGATGGCAAGGAAGAGCTAGTAACGTGCCACATAAGTATCAAATCTTCACTCTTATTATCAAGAACATGAGGAGTCCCAAGAAAACCAGCAGATGGTGTCGAAATATCATTGATTCTTGCAAGATGAGAGGGGAACCTCACCACGGAACCAATCATGAGTACCTCCCCATTTTCCATGCTTCTACCCTCTAGTGGTGAACCATTGGCGTTGAGAATGACCAGCCATCGATTATCCGAGAGAATCAGAGATCCAACAAGGAACTTACCACCGGTGGAGCTCCCGGAGTAGGTGATTTTCCATCCACCACCAGATGAATTCAGTGAAAGAGAGCCCATGATTAGGTGTGCGATGGCGCCGGAGTGGCGCCGGCGAGAGCCGATGGGAGGGTCCTTAGAGAGGCATGCCTCGGAAATCATGCGGGTCTTCTCCAAGATCTAGGTATTGACAAGAATACTAGATCAGGGATTTCTCCAAGTGAATGGAGAGGAGTTGAAGCGCTTGATTCGTCATGACGATGATGAACTTCTCCTCCTTCAATTCCCCCAAAGATCAAGACCTTCAGGTGGTTGAAGTGGGAGATCGTGAATGAGAGCTCTTGCACAATGTCTGGACAATTTCGAATGAATCAAGAGTCCTGAATGTTGGGGAAGAAGGGGTATTTATACCCCCTTCAGAAACCAGCCGTTGGACACTTTGGGGGCCGGATTATCCGGCCCAAGTGATGGTCGGATTATCCGGCCTAGGGAAAGCACCGCCCTAGACTCGGAATATGCGGCAGATAATCCGCCCCCTATCTGAGCATCGCGCCGAGCTTGCCCTTGATCAACTTCTGGGGGCCGGATTATCCGGTCCTATGTGAAGGCCGGATTATCCGGCCTGGGGAGGAAAAACCGCCCCAGTTCAGATTTTCCGGGAGAAAATCCGACCGGATACCGAGCGACGCGCCTTGGCTCCCTTTGGTCAAAAATTGGGGGCCAGATTATCCGGTCTGGGGAAGAAAAACCGCCCCAGTTCGGATTTTCCGGGAGAAAATCCGACCGGGTACCGAGCGACGCGCCTTGGCTCCCTTTGAGCAATGAGGTAGGCCGGATTATCCGGCCCTTGGTGGGGCGGATAATCCGGGCCCCCTCAAAGCTTCCTGCACACTTAGCGCACATGAATAATCTCCACAGTATTGTTATCTAACACGCAAAACATAGGAAAACATGAAGTGTTCTTTCAATCTCCCCCTTTTTGGTGTTAGATGACAATACCAGGATTTGCAGGAGAAAGTCACAAGACAAACAATAATAACCATGAAAGAGACTCCCCCTCAATGTGTGCATAATAGAATTTTGCATTGGAATACAAATGCACACAAATAGGTGAATCTATTCCATAGACATATGAGCAACATACACATACCACCGAGGTAGAGGGAAGGTAGCCTTGACATAAGCCACACTTATTACCGGATAACCAATATGAGCGCCTTCCTTGATAAAACCTCCAGTAATAAGATATGAATAGATAGCTCCATAAGCATAATCCATGAGATGAAATCCATAGGCATAATAATCCAAACATTCACATAGAGTCTCAAACAACCACAAACCACAAATTTAAAGTTCAACGCTAAATGGGCATAAGCAAGAAAATGAAGAATAGAAAAATGCAAGTGCTTATGCCCGACCCATGCAAATCCACAGACACCCTAATAGAACTACTTCTCCCCCTTTGGCATCGAGACACCAAAAAGGGAGAAGAGCGATGCTAGCGCCCCACGGGATCACTCGTAGTCCTTGTCCTTGTCCTCTTCCTCATCTTCATTCTCATCCTCATCCTCATCTTCAAGCTCCTCAGTGTCACCTTCCTCATCCCCATCATCAGTAGCAGGCGCAGAGGGGAACAAATGACGCTCCAGCTCACCATAGTTCAACCCGGAGGAAGAATTCCACTGAGCATATGATACATTGCAAATGTATCTATAATTTTTGATGCTCCATGCTTGGTTTTATCTACTTTCTTATGTTTTGTCCACACTTTGGAGTAGTTTTCATATGATTTCTTGGACTAACCTATTAACAAGAGCCACAATGCCAGTTGCCTGTTTTCTGCTATTTTTGGTTCCAGGAAAGTCAGAAAATCAATATTCTCAGAATTGGACGGGACAAAAGCCAAAGTTCCAATTTTACCGGAAGACTCACGGAGCCAGAAGCAGAGACGGAGGAGGGCCAGGACCTGGCCACACCATGTGGTGGCGTGGGCTAGCCCAGGCCACGCCACTAGGTGGTGTGGGCCCCCTGGCCGCCCATCGACCTTGCCTCTTCGCATATAAGAAGCCTCCCGATACCAAAACCCTAGATCGTCAACCATAAATCCACGAAAAGTTCCACAGCGCCGCCGCCACCGAAGGGGAAATTCGGGGGACAGAAAGTCTCTGTTCCAGCACCCTTCCGGGACGGGGAAGTGCCCCGGGAGCCATCTCCATCGATCTCCACCGCCATCTCCATCACCGTTGTTGATTCCCATGATGAGGAGGGAGTAGTTCTCTCTCGAGGCTAAGGGTTCTACCGGTAGCTATGTGTTCATCTCTCTCTATGCGTGATCTTATTGAGATCATGAGCTTTGTAATCAAGTAGATCTACCTTGCTACTCAAGTGCTTTAATAGATCTCTGCTCTCCCCATGTGTGTGAAAGTGACAGCGTGCACACCATGGTGGCACTTAGGCTAGAGATTACAAATACTTGTTATGAGTTATATTTGGAGTTGGATGTCTTTATGAAATTGTGGTGTTTGTTGGACTCATCTAGTGCTCAAGGTGACAGTGTGGGGCTTTCTAGATGGGAAAGGCTTACTTTGAGGTGTGCTGTTATAGCCCTACCATCGATTAGAGTGTTCAACCGGAGAGTAGTTCAACGTAGTATCATAAAGAAGAATACATTTATATGAGAGTGTTCACTAGTGAAAGTATGATCCCTAGGCCTTGTTTCTAAGCATTGATACACAGTTTGCAATTAGATCTATTACATGTTTGCTTGCTTCCATCTTTATTTCAGTTTGCCTTTAGTGTCTTCCACGCCAGGAAAGTATTTTCTAGCACCATTGTCTTATATTCATACCACTTGTATTTTACTATCTCTTCGCCGAACTAGTGCACCTATACACCTGACAAGTGTATTGGGTGTGTTGGGGGCACAAGAGACTTCTTGTATCTTGATTGCAGGGTTGCTTGAGAGGGGATACCTTTGACCACTTCCTCCCTGAGTTCGATAAACCTTGGGTAATCCACTTAAGGGAAAACTTGCTGCCGTTCTACAAACCTCTGCACTTGGAGGCCCAACAACTGTCTACAAGAATAGAAGTGCGTAGACATCAGCATACGGAGTGGGAGGTGTAGGAGCCGGAGGATCACCCGAAGCACCAGGCACATGGTGGAGAATGAGCTGCTGGGAGTGAGCCAACTCATGGTGTTGCCTGTATGCCTCGTACTGACCCTTGCGCGTGTCCACTCCCATGCACAATATGTTACGCTGGAACCAGTTCAGCTACTTGATCTCACGGGTAACAGGAGGCACTGGGGGCCTGCGAGCATCCCTCATGAGGCCCTCAGGAGCAGAGGAGGGGTGAGAGGTCTTCCGAACCTTGTTGTAGATCTTCTTGGCCTTATGCACCGAGTCAATGTGGAACTCCTCAGCAGGAAGCAGGTGCCTGATGAGCATCATAATGTAGGGTGCATAGGGAATGGACAGACGGTTGAACATAGCATCAGTCAACTCATGGTAAATGAAGTCCATGACATCCAGCCTGTACTACACCGACTCGTCCTCGCAAGAGGCAACCTCATGAGAAAATTGAAGTAGCTGAACAAGGTGACCACGGATGCTGTCATTGTTGCCCCCACTCGGAGTAATGGAGTCACGGAAGAGACCCACTAAGGCAGCATAGATGGGAGCAAGGCCAGCCAGAGTGCCCACAATGCCATTGTCCACAGTGCAAGGAGAGAGAGCGGCATCTTTGTTGGGCTTCAGCTGGGTGATGATGCGGTGGCCACTGGCTCGATCCCTGCTGCGGAAAGAGTATCCAAGAACCTCAGCAAACACATGAAAATCAGCAGTCATAGGCCTGTCATGAGTCATCCACTTCATAGTGCGACGTTCATCCCCACAAATAACCAAAGTGGAGAAGAACTGCTTCACCACCTCAGAGTCAAAGGAGCACTGGAGAGACATGAGATGGTGCAACCCCATCCTCTCAGCCACAAACATCGCATCCACAAGATGAGCCTTCTCTAAAGCATCAGCAAGTACCAGCGGGTGCATTGGCCTAATGTTCAGCCTGGCATACACATCTTCATAGATTTCCTTCTGTTCTGCACACCAAAAACGAGGATCCCCCAGCTCATCATCACGAGGCAGCTCAGCAAACAAGTCACGGTGATGAATGGAGGAAAAGGTGACCGCATCCAAAGTCCTGTAGTTGATCTTGGGCTCCTTGCCCTTCCTCTTGGACACCCCCTTCCTAGTCCTCTTAGCTTGCTCAACCATGCGCTTCTCTTTGTTCTTTCTCCTCCTCAACTCAACTTCGTCCACTAAGTTACCCTGTCTGTCGTCCCGAAAGTACTTGGCGCGAGGGCGATGCTTGTAGGTCTTGGGAACACTGGAACCACCTGTGAGGAGAATAAGAGCGATAACAAGGGGATAAGCATACACACAAGTCCAGGAGAGAGCATGGAAAAAAATAGTCAAAAAGTTCATAGGACAAATCTACCTAATGCATACTCCATAGTGAAACTGAACCAGAATCGAATCTGTCAGGCCGGATTATCCGGCCTGGCCAGGGGCGGATAATCCGGCCCTGGCAGAAATTTTTGATTTCACCTAGATTGAATGCAAAAAAGTAGATCGGGCCTAGAAACTGCAAGACTATGATTTCTATGCGAAAACACATCCTTCTAGACAACGTTCCACCCAACAAGTAACACATCTAGCCAAAGATGGGGAGAGAGGGAGTTACCCTCACTCATTGGAGGAAGAACACGGAGGAGAAGGTACCCGGAGGCGCGGAGAAGAAGATCCGGGGAGGCCTGGAAAATCCGGTGGCCGGAGAGGCTCCGGGGAGGGTGGGGAACGGCAGGCGGCGGCTTAGGAGGAGGAGAAGGTTGGGGGAGAAGTGCTTCTCGTTATGAGCCCTTCCCCCCGATCCCTGCCCTTTAAGACAAAATCCGCCAGGGCCGGATTATCCGGCCTACACTTGGGCCGGATTATCTGGCCTCAAATCTAGAATTCTGTTGTACACAGAACTAGGCCCGCGCATCCCCAAACAACACCCCCACAAGGTGTATGATGTCTACGCACTTCTATTATTGTAGACAGTTGTTGGGCCTCCAAGTGCAGAGGTTTGTAGAACAGCAGCAAATTTTCCCTTAAGTGGATCACCCAAGGTTTATCGAACTCAGGGTGGAAGTGGTCAAAGGTATTCCCTCTCAAGCAATCCTGCAGTCAAGCAAGAAGTCTCTTGTGTCCCCAACACACCCAGTACACTTGTCAGGTGTATAGGTGCACTAGTTCGGCGAAGAGATAGTGAAATACAAGTGGTATGGATAATTATAAGTGGTAATGGTGATAGAAAATAGCTTGATGGCGTGGAAAATACTAAAGGCAAACTGAAATAAAGATGGAAACAAGCAAACATGTAACATATCTAGTTGCAAACGGTGTTTCAATGCTTAGAAACAAGGCCTAGGGATCATACTTTCACTAGTGAACACTCTCATATAAATATCTTCTTTTTATGATACTACTCTTAACTACTCTTTGGTTGAACACTCTAATCGATGGTAGGGCTATAACAGCACACCTCAAAGTTCATCTTTCCCATCTAGAAAACCCCACACTGTCACCTTGAGCACTAGATGGTTCCAACAAACACCACAATTTCATAAAGACATCCAACTCCAAATATAACTCATAACAAGTATTTGTAATCTCTAGCCTAAGTGCCACCATGGTGTGCACGCTGTCACTTTCACACACATGGGGAGAGCAGAGATCTATTAAAGCACTTGAGTAGCAAGGTAGATCTATAGATTACAAGCTCATTATCTCAATAAGATCATGCATAGATAGAGAGATGAACACATAGCTACCGGTAGAACCCTTAGCCTCGAGAGAGAACTACTCCCTCCTCATCATGGGAATCAGCAATGATGATGGAGATGGTGGTGGAGATCGATGGAGATGGCTCAGGCGGCGGCGGCGCGGAGGACTCCTTTCCCGCCGCCGGTATCACAGGGGAGCACCGCCCCTTAGCACTCTTTCTTCATGGCTTCTTGGGAGCCCTTCCCCATGGAGATGGGATCTATGGGGAAGGCAAAAACGTGGCTTTGGTGGCTGCAAATTCGTGGGTGGAGGTGTCTCCCACGAATTAGGTTTTGCTCCCTTTATATAGCTTTTCGGATTTCCGTCACCCCATCTTGGGCTGCAGTAAATCGGGTCTATTGGGCCCGTCCAGACTTGGAATCACCTAAAGTTTAAGTCCAAAACGTTTGTCGCAAAATTTCCAACAACTTTGTAGTTGAAGAGATTTCCGTTTGACGCCGTCTTCGAGCTGAAACGTGACCATCTTCAAAAATAGTTCTGAGACAGATTTCTGGAAAATCCTAATTTGACTCCAACAAGGTTTCCACTTGTATTTTTGGTAATTCCTACACATCAAAGTGTAAAACAAGAACATTGTGCACTTTTGCAACTATTAGTAGGTGAGTCCAAATAAATCATATGAAAATTACTCCAAAGTTGGAACAAAACACAAGAAAGTAGATAAAACCAAGCATGGAACATCAAAAATTATAGATACATTTGCAATGTATCAGTGTACAAGGGACTTCTGTGCTAGAATAGATGGCTTAGAGGTAGGGAAAGGCTTAGGATTAAGAGAGACAAACTGAGATGGTACTAGACACTCAAAATTGCAAGATCCAAATCAAATAAAAGCCAAGATTGAGTGTGATTCCCATAAGAACATGAGATAGCAAAGAACAGCCAAAAAGATCCAATTCTCCTCAAGGGAGAGGGCGGTGGCCGAAGCCACCTTGTTGGAGTGTATGGTGTGACACCGCGAAGATATATCTTGGGTTCACGACCAATACTCATCAATAAGCTCACATATCACAACATGATATTAAGAGAAATGATTTATCTTGCTGTTGGCATTATGGGGGGAGGGTTAGCCCAATGAGTTAGGACCACACTCCCCCTATATCCATGCCCACACCTAGACCAAAGAAGGATTGAGATGTACGAGTGAGTGCATGGGTAATCAAGACAAGCTCCTAGAATCAATGATATTTAGATCATTCCTCAAGTAGCAGAATCTTGCTTCATCGAGTGGCTTTGTAAAAATATCCGCAAGTTGATTCTTCGTGCTCACAAAGGATAGATCAATATCACCGCGAGCAACATGGTCTCGAATAAAATGATTCCGAATCTCAATATGCTTCATCCTTGTGTGCTGAACAGGATTGTACGCAATTTTGATTGCACTTTCATTATCACATAAAATAGGCACTTTGTCACAATTGACATCGTATTCCTTTAAAGTTTGCCCCATCCACAATAATTGAGTACAAGCGCTGGCAGCAGCAACATATTCAGCTTCGGCGGTGGAGAGAGATATACAATTCTGCTTTTTAGATGACCAACATACGAGAGATCTTCCCAAGAATTGACAAGCTCTAGAAGTGGATTTCCGATCATCCTTATCACCAGCCCAATCTGAGTCAGTATAACCACATAAAGAGAAATTGGAACCCTTGGGATACCAGAGACCAAAGTTAGGGGAATGAACCAAATATCGAAAGATCCTCTTGACCGCCACTAAGTGGCTTTCTTTAGGAGCTGCTTGATACCTTGCACACACTCCCACACTCAACACGATATCGGGTCTAGATGCGCAGAGGTAAATAAGAGAGCCGATCATGGACCGGTATACCTTTTGGTCCACATCTTTACCATGAGGGTTAAGTTCAAGATGACATTTTGTTTGCATCGGAGTGGCGACCCCATTTAGATCTGTCATCTTGAATCTCTTGAGCATGTCTTGGATGTACTTTGCTTGGTTAATAAAAGTTCCTTCTCTAAGTTGCTTGATCTCGAATCCAAGAAAGAACCGTAATTCCCCCATCAAACACATCTCAAACCTGTCAGTCATAAGCTTTGAAAATTCATCATTAAAAGCTTTATTAGTAGAACCAAAAATGATATCGTCTACATATAGTTGGCATACGAAGAGCTCCCCCTTAACCTTCTTAGTAAAAGAGTGGGATCAATTTGCCCAACTTCGAAGCCACGATCTAACAAAAGCTCTTTAAGGTGCTCATACCACGCACGTGGGGCTTGTTTATGGCCATAGAGTGCCTTATCGAGTTTGTAGACATGGTTCGGAAATTTAGGATTCTCAAAACCCGGAGGTTGCTTTATGTATACCAACTCATGTAGAGGACCGTTAAGGAAGGCACTCTTGACGTCCATTTGCTGCAGCTTAAAATTGTTATGGGCAGCATAAGCAAGAAGGATACGGATGGACTCAAGGCGAGCCACTGGAGCATAGGTCTCGCCAAAGTCAATGCCCTCAACTTGGGAGTAACCTTGTGCCACAAGTCTTGCCTTGTTCCTCACAACAATGCCATTCTCGTCTTGCTTGTTTTTGAATACCCACTTGGTGTCGATAACATTGCGGCAATCTTTGGGTTTCTCCACGAGTTTCCAGACTTTGTTGCACTCGAAATTATTCAATTCTTCATGCATAGCAACAACCCAGTCTTGATCTTGAAGAGCTTCAAAGACCTTCTTAGGTTCCACCATAGAGATATGAGCTTGATGCTCACCAAAACTGGCCAATTCTATTCTTGTAGAAACCCTTTGTCGAAGATCACCAACAACCTTGTCGAGGGTGTGACCCCTCAACTCAAGGTTACGATCAGCCCGAGCCTTGCGACAAAGTTCAATAAGTTTGTTGTCTCTTGGAGGAGTAGATTCATCACTTGAATCTTCATTGGAATCATTTACTCGACCTTGATCAGGAACTGGAATATCAGCAGCAGGTGGTGGTGACGCGTGCCCTTGAGGTGAGTCAGTAACCATAACAGGAGGCTACTGGACCGGTGAGTCAGAGCCGGATAATCCAGCCGATGGAGAGGCCGGATAATCCGGCCTAGGAGTACTTGTATCAGCTTCATCCGGATGCATGGGGCTTGCTTGAACTGGCGAGGAGCCGGATAATCCGGGGCTTGCAGAAAATCCGGCCTGGAGCTTGCGTTGATATCTTCAGCACCAGGAGCAATATGGTCAGCTGGAGCGGGGTTGCCGGATAATCCGGTGTCCACCGGATAATCCGGACTGGAGTTTTCTGGAACAACTTGACCTTCAGCAGTTGATGGAGATGGTGCAGAATTTTCTCCCGTGGTGGGAGCATGTTGTGCATGAGTAGATGAGGGCTCTTAATGGGAAGAGCATTGTCCTTCCCGATCCACCACAAGGGGTTCCTCAATGGGGCAGAAAAATCCCACGCCCATTCTTCTTATGGCATCTTGGGGTATTTCAACGTCTGCATCACAAACACAAACTTGCTCCACACGGGAACCATCATTTTCCTCGAACACCACACTACAAGACTCTACAACAGTTCCGGAGAGCTTATTGTAGACTCTATAAGTGTGGGATTCGGCACCATAACCAACAAAAATACCTTCTAGAGCCTTAGATTCAAATTTAGATAAACGAACTCCCTTGATAAGAATGAAACACTTACACCCGATTACCCGAAAGTATGAGATGTTTGGCTTGTTACCGGTAAGTATTTCATACGGAGTCTTGTCCAAGATCTTGCGGAGGTATAATCGGTTGGATGAATGATAAGCTGTCGAGATTGCTTTAGCCCAGAAGTTATATGGAGATTTAAATTTGGCTAACATTGATCTTGCCATATCCATTAGAGTTTGATTCTTCCTCTCGGCTACACCATTTTGTTGAGGGGTGTACGCAGCGGAATATTGATGTCTTATCCCCTCTTCACTTAGGAACTCATTTAAGGTGTAGTTCTTGAACTCAGAGCCGTTATCACTTCTTATAGCCAGAATGGGGACGTTGTGTTGACGTTGAACCTCGTTGGCGAAGTCGGTGACTGTTTGTTGATTTTCACTCTTCAACTTGAAGAAATAAACCCAAGTGTATCTTGAGTAATCATCAACAATCACTAAGCAATACTTCTTCCCACCGAGGCTTGCATGAGATGGAGGTCCGAAGAGATCCACATGAAGGAGCTCCAAAATCCTTTTTGATGAGATAATAATTTTCCTTCGATGAGGTGAGTCATGCATTTTCCCTTCAACACACGCCCTGCAAACACGATCTTTGGCAAAGGAGACATTTTCTTTTAGTCCAAGGATGTGGCCACCCTTGTGGAGACTTTGCAAAGTTCTCATATTGACGTGGGCTAGTCGGCGATGCCATAGCCAACCCGCGTCAGCCTTTCCGAAAAGACACATCGGGCCTGTAGTGGTTTTCCCCAAAAAGTCCACCACGTACAGGTCATTTTCGACATATCCCACGAAAACGACTTTTAGAGACTTGCTCCACAAGAGTACCACCAAATCAGCATCAATATAAACTGCAAAGCCCATCTTACCAAGGGCGCGAACTGAAAGTAAGTTGTACCCGAGGGTATCAACAAGCATGACGTCCACGAGAGAGATATCGTGAGCCACCACAACTTTGCCGAGACCCAATACCTCAGATTTTGACTTGTCACCATAGGAGACGGTTATGTGATCAAGGTTTGGCCACATCTCCGTGATGATCTCCTTGCTTCCGGTCATATGACTCGTGCAACCGCTATTGAGTACCCATTTATAACCACCGGAAGCATAGCCCTGCAAGAAAATTACTTCTTGGTTTTAGGTACCCATTTTTCAATGGGTCCTCTCATGTTAGTAACAAGGGTCTTGGGAACCCAAATAGACCAAGGAATGTAACAATCATAGGGGCCTACATAACTAGCATAAACATCACCATAATAATCGCAATATAGTTCAAAGTTAGGATTGTTGGCCCCTGCAAAACCATCATAATTAGTCTTGTTATTGGTAATGTTGCTAGTCTTTGATTGAGCAGTCCTGCTCTTCTTGTTCTTGTTGTTTTTCTTGTTCTTTGTCTTGGGTATGTAACCAAGACCTTCTTTACTATTGTTTGTCCTTTGCCTGCTCAGTATCTCATCAATAACTCCTTTACCTTTGTGTTGAGAACTTCTTGCGAGGTCTTCTTTTCCAGAGGATGAAGTGGAGGTGCTTGGCACATCATACCGTTTCAATTGAGTTTGGAGCTGGTCATGAGACTAATTTAAAGTAGAATGATCACTCTTCAATGCCTTGTGAGTGATACATTACAAATGTATCTATAATTTTTGATGTTCCATGCTTGGTTTTATCCACTTTTTTGTGTTTTGTTCCAACTTTGGAGTACTTTTCATATGATTTGTTGGACTAACCTATTAACAAGAGCCACAGTGCCAGCTGCCATTTTACTACTGTTTTTGGTTCCAGGAAAGTCAGAAAAATGAATATTCTCAGAATTGGACGGGACAAAAGCCAAAGTGCCTATTTTTCCGGAAGTGATCAAGTGCCAGAATACGAGACGGAGAAGGGCCAGGGGCCGGCCACACCACCTGGCCGTGCGGCCAGGCTGGGCCCGCGGCAGGGGGTGGTGTGGTGGCTCCCGACACCCCCTCGACCTCTCCTTCCGCCTATATATTGCCCTCGGGACGAAAACCCTAAGTACCCGATCAAAAATCCACGAAAGAGTTTGTAGCCGCCGTCATCTCCATCCCTAGATCGGGAGGGATCTGAAGCTCTTCCCGGCACCCTGTCGGAGAGGGGAATTCACCCTGGAGGCTTTCTTCATCACCATGCAAGCCTCCGGTGTGATGCGTGAGTAGTTCATCCTTGGACTACGGATCCATGTAGTAGCTAGATGGCTGGTTTCTCCTCCTTTGTGCTTTCATGTTTAGATCTTGTGAGCTCCGTTCATGATCAAGATCATTTATTTGTAATTCATACATGTTGTGTTTGCGGGGATCCGATGGATATTGAGATGCTATTTCAGATTGATTATTGATTCTATCATGTCTTTGTTATTTGAGATCTTGCATGCTTTCCGTTGTTAGTAGCTATCTTGGCCAAGTAGATGCTAGCAACTCCAAGAGTTAGTATTTATGCTCGATAGTGGGTTCATGCCTCTGGTAATCTGGGGGAAGTGACAGAAATCTCTAAGGTACTAGATGTGTTGTTGCTACTAGGGAGAAAACAACAATCCTTTGTTCATAGAACAATCGCATTGTTTATTTTACATGCAGTTCGTAAAGCAATAATCTATTGCTTGCAACTTAATACTAGAGGGGGTTCGGATGATAACCTGAAGGTGGATTATTAGTCATAGATGTAGTTGGATGGCAGTCTATGTATTATGTTGTAATGCCCAATCAAGTCTTAGAGGAGTCAAGATTATTAGTATATGCATGTATTGCTTTCTCGGTGTTTGTCAATTGCCCCGCTGTAATTTGTTCACCCAGCATGTTATCTATCTTAAGGAGAGCCACCTCTAGTGAACTATGGATCCCGGTCCTTTACTTTACATACAATCTACAACTGTTTACTTCTTTGTGTTTACTTTCTGCAAACTTTTACTTCTTTCCATTCGATACGTTTAATCCTTTGTTTTCCACAAAACACGGTGAGATTAACAACCTCATCGCAAGTTGGGGACAAAGTTCTGTGGTTGTGTTGTGCAGGTCTCCATGTTGCTACTAGCACCGGTAGTGCGCCCTGCCAAAACTCAGCTAGTAACACCTTTGGGGTGTTTCCTTGCTCCTACTAGTTCGATTAAACCTTGGTTTCATAACTGAGGGAAACTTGCTGCTGTGCTCATCATACCTTCCTCTTGGGGTTCCCAACGAGCTCTACATCAACATCGCAATTAAGCATTTTTCTGGGCGCCGTGCATTGAGCCATCAAGCATTTTTCTGGCGCCGTTGCCGGGGAACGAAGAAGAAGAAACTCCCACGTCAACTACACGCCATTAAAGATTTTTCTAGCGCCGTTGCCGGGGAGTCAAGGACATCTTCACAAGCATAACCAATCTCTTTACTTTGTTGTTTTTGTTTTGCTTAGTTGTTTTGTTATTCAAAAATCCAAAAAAATAGTATTACTTGTTTGCTTTCTTATTTGAAAACCCAAAAAAATGACTACTCTTGAAAACACTAAGTTGTGTGACTTCACTAGCACCACCAACAATGATTTTATGAGCACACCTATTGCTCCACCTATGGCTGAAAATACTTTCTTTGAGATAAAACCTGCTTTACTCAATCTTGTTATGAGAGAGCAATTTTCTGGTATTGGTAATGAAGATGTTGCTTCCCATCTAAATAACTTTGTTGAACTTTGTGAGATGCAAAAGCATATGGATATAGATGGTGATATTATTAAGCTAAAATTGCGTCCTTTCTCTTTGAGAGGAAAAGCTAAAGAATGGTTGAATTCCTTAACTAGGAATAGTATTGATTCTTGGACAAAGTGCAAAGATGCTTTTACTGGAAAATACTATCCTCCTGCTAAGATTATATCCATGAGAAGTGAAATAATGAAGTTTAAACAACTTGATAATGAGCATGTTGCTCAAGCTTGGGAAAGAATGAAATCTTTGGTAAAGAATTGTCCCACTCATGGACTGACTGCTTGGATGATCATCCAAACTTTTTATGTAGGATTGAACTATTCTTCAAGGAACCTATTGGATTCAGCTCCTAGAGGTACTTTTATGACCATCACTTTGGGTGCTGCAACAAAACTTTTGGACAATATGATGGTTAATTGTTCTGAATGGCATACTGAGAGAGCTCCACAAGGTAAGAAGGTAAATTCTGTTGAGGAAACCTCCTCCTTGAGTGATAAGATTGATATTATTATGTCTATGCTTGTTAATGGTTAAGCCCATATTGATCCAAATAATGTTCCTTCAACCTCTTTGGTCGCTCAAGAAGAGCAAGTTGATGTGAACTTCATAAGAAATAACAACTTTGGCAACAATGCTTATGGTAATAATGCTTATAGGAACAATTTGGGTAACAACAATTATAAGCCATATCCTCACAACAATGGTAATGCTTATGGAAATTCTTACAACAATAATAAGATTGCTCCCTCTGAACTTGAAGTTATGCTTAAAGAATTTATTAGTAAACAAACTGCTTTCAATAAAACTATTGAGGAAAAACTCTCTAATGCTGAAAGAAATATAGCATCTTTGGCTGAAGCTCAATCTACTTTGAATAAAATGGTTGTTAAACCTGAAACTAATGAGAATCCCTTTGCAGCTACCAATGCTATACAAGTAAGAATTGATGAAAATGTTAGACTATTAGCTGAATTACATGCTAAGTGGGAAAGAGAAGATGAAATTGCTAGAAACATTAGTGTTTCTACTATTACCACCACTAGTGTTGAGGCTAGTAATAGTTCTACTACTTTAGATAATAAAGTTGATTTTGATCTTGATGGTTACAATATCTCTGAAGTTATTAAGTTCCTACAAAAGCTTGCTAAAAGTCCTAATGCTAGTGCTATGAACATGGCTTTTACAAAACACATTACTGATTCTCTCATAAAGATTAAAGAAGAAAAGATGAAACATAAAGCTTCTATTCCTATAAAACAAGAAGATGGTTGGGAACCCATCATTAATATGAAAGTGAATGACTTTGATTTCAAAGCTTTGTGTGATCTTGACAGTAGTGTTTCTATTATGCCTAGAAGGATTTATGATATGCTTGATTTGCCTTCTCTTGAAGATTGCTATTTGAATGTCCCACTTGATGCTAATGCTAAAAAGAAACTCATGGGGAGTCTTAATGATGTTCTTATTATGGTTAACGATTCCTATGTCCCCGTTGATTTCTATGTTTTGGATGTTAAATACAATGCTTCTTGTCCTATTACTTTGGGAAGACCTTTTCTTAAAACTGTTGGTGCCATCATTGATATGAAAGAAGGCACCATTAAATATCAACTCCCACTCAAGAAAGGTATAGAACACTTCCCTAAAAAGAGAGAAAATATTTATTTTGCTTCTCCTATGAAAACAAAATTTGGTCTTAATGCTTCTTCATTTGAGAACACTTGATTCTTTCTTTGCTTCTTATGCCTAACTTAAAGGCGTTAAAGAAAAGTACTTGTTGCGAGATAACCCAAGAGTTGTAGTTGAGTCTTGGAAGTTATTACCTCTATAATAACCTCTCCTTATCCTTTTTATTTTCTTTTTGTGCCAAGAGTAACCTCTAATAAGAGTGAAGTAATGATTGGGAAAGTTGCTGTCCCGAAACAGATTTCTGTGCTTCACCGTAAAAATTCCTGAGAGAGCTCTGTACGTCAGATTAAGCTGTATGTTTTTTTGCTTCTGCCCCAGGTTGTTATCTAACTTTCGTTAGTTCAACACTTTTTGATTAGAGCAACAGAAGGTCTTCAAAAAAATTCGTCTTTACCTGCAGGTCTGTTTTGACAGATTTCTGCCATTTTCTGCATTTGCTTCTTGTTAGTTCCTTCTTGAGTTCCTTTGGGGAATTTAGCTTTTTGAGAGAAGTGCTACAGTAGCTAGTGTTCTAATGGAAGTTTATTTTGTGTTAGAACTGAACCTTGAGACTTATTTATTTTAAGTGCACTAATGTTGCTAATGAGATTGTGTGAAGTTTTGTATGAAGGAAAAATTGCAGGTGTATGGAAGGAATGAGTAATGAGATGAAGGATGGACTAAATCTCAAGCTTGGGGATGCCAGGCGTGTCACCCCAAGAAATATCCACGAAGTACAAGCGTCAAAGCTTGGGGATGCCCAAGGCATCCCCTTCTCCATCAATAAAAATTCCAGGTTTCTTCCAAACACTTCATTTTTATTGTTTCATGCACAGTTGTGTTTTTCTTGGAGCGTCTTATTTTTATTTTTCGTTTTGGTTTTTCGTTTGCTTGGTTTGCTTAGTTTTCTGAATAAATTGGTTGGACCCCCTCTTTCATACATTTGGTTTGCAAATAGTTTGGGTTGGTTTGGAAAAGAGTAGGAAAGTTCATACTTATGTGGTAAAAAGAGCTTGTTTTTGACTGTGGCCTATGCTTTGTCATGCCATGCTTGGTATTGTTTTGGCTTTATGCTTAGTATTCTTTCCTGTAGCATGACTTGTTATAAACAATTGAGATTGCTTAATGTGCCTTGGATGAATCATGCGTTGTTTTAGCATATTAAAGCATAGTATAGTGGTATTCTCCTTTGATGCTTTATTTGGGTTGACTTGGCACATGCTCACACCATGTTATGACTATCCAAAGTCACCATAGCCTTTATGATCCTTTAGTTTTCAACTTGTAGTATCACTTTATGCTTTGATCAATGATGTATTGTCGCTCTGCATGATTATGGCCATTATTGCTCTCTTAGTTTGTTGCCCCTAGTCTTTTGCTAGCCTCCACAACAAAGTATGAGTTCCACTCATGCATTCAACTCCCTAAACCAAGTTATTCCAAAGAGTCCATCATACCTACCTATTAGCTTATGCTATTCCAAGTATATTCATGCTTTTGTTTACCTTCCACTTGTTATGAGAAAACTAGTGATTAAAGCTCTCACGAACTTGAAGGCACACTTTACTTTACTTGACCTTAATAAACTTGAACCATTGTGTCTTCTATGTTGTATATGCTTGCACTTATTTGTCGGGAATTAGCAGAACCATGCTTTCATGGGGAACGCTTTCAACATTGCACTTGGTACTTGTACCTAGTTGATATCATGCTCTTTTGTATATGGATGTCATCGGTGTGAAATGAAAGGGGAGCTTGTAAGTCCATGGAGTTTTGTATATGTGTTAGAGAAACGCCTCGGCCGCTAGTCTAATCCATGCTGACATGGTGGAAACCTGCAGCGTAACCATAATGAGTTGTCTATGAAGCATTCTTCTTATAAAAAAGAGTCCTATATTGAGAAAAAAAAGAGAAAAAAAAGAGATACTATGAAAAGAGGAAAGAGAGAAAAAAGCACCATATTCCCATGGTAAATAAGAAGAATGTTGAGATGCTCGTTGTCTGCTTGCCTTGTCATTTTGATATGGGGATTCTTCCGTATCATCAGGCAAGGGGTACCCCATTGGCGGTTCTCAATGATACACATGTACTTACGATGACAAGAACTTACCGGTGACTAAACTTGAGTAGCATGAGGAGCGGCCCTCGTATACAAGGGACATGAGATTTCTGACTTATACTTCATCAAGCATGTACACCATAGTTTGTTCACTTTAACCTTAATCACTTCAAGATGCTTATGATAGGGGCAATGAGAGCTGAAAGCTATGAGGACCATAATTTTTGGAAGCTCTTTATGAGACTTGAATCCCTACTTCCTTTTACAAAAGGCCTTTCTTCCACCATTATATTGAGTCTCCACCTTCTAACTTTATGCACCTACTTTGAGAGCATCGTGGCCATTCTTAGTTCTATGTGCATTGTCCCAAGACTAGTTGATTGATGCATAACTTGTTATTGCTTGTTTGAAACTATTGTATCTAGTCACTCTTATGAACTTTGAAGGTGTCATATGCATTTATATTTGCTACTCTATTGAGGGACAAGCTGAATAGTTTTATGCTATGTTTTCTTTATGTGAAACAAACAAACGTCTTGCAAAGCATTGTTATTCATGAATCTTTTGTTTGTGCCTTTTCATGTTGCATCATAGTTTCTTTGCTTATTGCTAGAACTTTGTCTTTCATGTTATGATTGAAGTACTATGATCCCAGCTTTGAATGTTTTGCAAATACTTTGATCAAGTCTTTGATGGTGCATGTCACCTAAAAAATTATTCTTTCTTTTTATCACTTACCTACTCGAGGACGAGCAGGAGTTAAGCTTGGGGATGTTGATACATTGCAAATGTATCTATAATTTTTGATGTTCCATGCTTGGTTTTATCCACTTTCTTGTGTTTTGTTCCAACTTTGGAGTACTTTTCATATGATTTCTTGGACTAACCTATTAACAAGAGACATAGTGCCAGCTGCCTGTTTTCTGCTGTTTTTGGTTCCAGGAAAGTCAGAAAATGAATATTCTCGGAATTGGACGGGACAAAAGCCAAAGTGCCTATTTTTCCGGAAGTGATCAAGTGCCAGAATACGAGACGGAGAAGGGCCAGGGGCCAGCCACACCACCTGGCCGCGCGGCCAGGCTGGGCCCGCGGCAGGGGGTGGTGTGGTGGCTCCCGGCACCCCCTCGGCCTCTCCTTCCGCCTATATATTGCCCTCGGGACGAAAACCCTAAGTACCCGATCAAAAATCCACGAAAGAGTCTGTAGCTGCCGTCATCTCCATCCCTAGATTGGGAGGGATCTGCAGCTCTTCCCGGCACCCTGCCGGAGAGAGGAATTCACCCTGGGGGATTTCTTCATCACCATGCAAGCCTCCGGTGTGATGCGTGAGTAGTTCATCCTTGGACTATGGATCCATGTAGTAGCTAGATGGCTGGTTTCTCCTCCTTTGTGCTTTCATGTTTAGATCTTGTGAGCTTCGTTCATGATCAAGATCATCTATTTGTAATTCATACATGTTGTGTTTGCGGGGATCCGATGGATATTGAGATGCTATTTCAGATTGATTATTGATTCTATCATGTCTTTGTTATTTGAGATCTTGCATGCTTTCCGTTGTTAGTAGCTATCTTGGCCAAGTAGATGCTAGCAACTCCAAGAGTTAGTATTTATGCTCGATAGTGGGTTCATGCCTCTGGTAATCTAGGGAAGTGACAGAAATCTCTAAGGTACTAGATGTGCTGTTGCTACTAGGGGGAAAACAACAATCCTTTGTTCATAGAACAATCGTATTGTTTACTTTACACACAGTTCGTAAAACAATAATTTGTTGCTTGCAACTTAATACTGGAGGGGGTTCGGATGATAACCTGAAGGTGGATTATTAGTCATAGATGCAGTTGGATGGCGGTCTATGTATTATGTTGTAATGCCCAATCAAGTCTCAGAGGAGTCAAGATGATTAGTATATGCATGTATTGCTTTCTCGGTGTTTGTCAATTGCCCCGTTGTAATTTGTTCACCCAGCATGTTATCTATCTTAAGGAGAGCCACCTCTAGTGAACTATGGATCCCGGTCCTTTACTTTACATACAATCTACAACTGTTTACTGCTTTGTGTTTACTTTCTGCAAACTTTTACTTCTTTCCATTCGATACGTTTAATCCTTTGTTTTCCGCAAAACACGGTGAGATTGACAACCTCATCGCAAGTTGGGGACAAAGTTCTGTGGTTGTGTTGTGCAGGTCTCCATGTTGCTACTAGCACCGGTAGTGCGCCCTGCCAAAGCTCAGCTAGTAACACCTTTGGGGTGTTTCCTTGCTCCTACTGGTTCGATTAAACCTTGGTTTCATAACTGAGGGAAACTTGCTGCTGTGCTCATCATACCTTCCTCTTGGGGTTCCCAACGAGCTCTACATCAACACCGCCATTAAGCATTTTTCTGGGCACCGTGCATTGAGCCATCAGTGAGCACTTTCAAGATTATCAAACTTCTCCAAAAGTCTAGCATGAACAGCCCCAAAGTCAATCTTTTCTTTCTTTAGTTTCTTTACCTTGGCAAGAGCATGGTCACGTTCTTTGATGAGCTGAGCTATAGCTTCTTCCTGTGACTCCTCAATGGATTCAAGTCTCTCTTCCAAAGATACTCGAGCTTCCTCTTCCTCTTCCAAGGCATTCTTCAAAGAAGTTATCTCTAAAGCATCTTCTCTTTCAATTTTGCCCTTTTCTTTAAGAAGATCTTCGGCTTGAGCAAGTTGACTCATAAGAGCATCAAAATGGAGTTTGTGCTCACCTTGCAGGTTAGTGAAAAAGGTATCCAAAGCAATAACTTCTTATTTCATTTTAAGACTGTCATGATCATCCATATCCAAAATTATGTTAGTCTTAGGAAATGAAGAGCTAGAAGTTGATACCTCGGACCCTCTTGCCATTAGGCAAGTGGCGTTGTTGTTGATGACGTTCTCATTTGGCGAGTCGAAGAGAGATGAAGGAGTCGATGTGGTGGCTATAGCAGCCACCTCGCGGGAACTATCACCATCCTCTTCATCTTCACTTGTAGAGGAGTATTCTTCTTGTGCAACTAAAACGACCTTGGGCTGCTTCTTGAAGGGGCCATTCTTCTTAATAAATGGCTTCTTCTTAGGTGCTTTAGATTTCTCTTTAAGAATGAGCCTGCCACCATTGTCTTCTCTATTTTGATATGGACACTCGGCTACAAAGTGCATTCTATCTCCATAGTTGTAGCAAGTTCTCAATCTTGGGCCACTTTCTCTTCTTCCATTTAACCCGTTCTTGCGCTCAAGTTCCGACTTGGCTTTGGCAGGGTCCTTCCAAAAGTTCCTTGCATAAAACGCCATGTACTCACCATGAGCACGTTTGACTTCATCGGGGCAGTCCATGGATGCCCCCTCAAAAGCTCTTTCATCTTCCTCTTGCTCAACAACATTTGCTTTGAGAGCCACATTGACACCCTTTTGCATTCCAATGGCCCGAGCACGGGCATCTTCAGCATTCTTTGCTGCCACTTTGAATGACGCCATTTCTTGCATGACTTCATTGGATGTCATTTGATGGTAGTTATTTCTACCTTGCAAGCTCTTCAAGTCCGTTGGCTCGAAAGGCATTAAGGCACTCACATATTTCCTTTTTATCCATGCATCATCAATGTGAGTGGCCCCATGCTTTCTAAATGTTGTTGCGATGCCCTTGAGTCTTCTATACATGTCCTCATGGTTTTCGCCATCCAACATGTAAAATCCCTCAGCTTCATTACTAAGGGCATCATACCTATTCCTTCTCATGCTTTCATTCCCAACAAAGAGATCTGTAAGAGCATCCCAAGCTTCTTTAGCTGTGTTGAGATGTTCAATGTGTGGCATGTCCTTGAGACCCACACCAAGCTGTATCATGTGGAGAGCGGTGGCATTCAATTGGCTGTCCACAACCTCTCTTCTTGTTAGGTTGGTTTGATCTCCAATATGAATACCCTCTTCAATAATCCTCCAACGTTTAATAGAGGAGCTGCAAACATGAGATTTCATTAAGAATTGCCATTGATTGAAAGAGGATGCAGTGAGATTGGGTGGATCACCCCTATTGTTTATATGAGGATGAGGGATAGGTGGGTCGGGGGAATATACATGGCGAACCTCACTATATTCCTCCTTACCACTTCCCTTCTAGGAGGTGGAACCATTAAGTTTTTCACCCTCCACATCATCATCCTTGGATCCGGTGTTACCCTTTTCCTTAGATGATGGTGTGGCTGCCTCAGAGGAGGATGGAGATGGGGCTATGGATGATGTGAGGAGAGAAATCATTTGATTCATCTCCTCCATCTTTGCCTCAAAGGATTTCAACAAGGTTGTTTCCAACGACTTGAAATCATCCATTGTGACCTTATCCACGGCCTCACTCCCATCATCCTTGGTACCCATACTACTCTTAGGCGGTTAAGCCCGAATTAAGAGCCGGGGCTCTGATACCAATCGAAATGGATCGTATGGGCACCTAGAGGGGGGGTGAATAGGTGCTACACCAAATTTTAATACTTTTTCAACTTTAGGCTTAGCATAAAGGGTAAATTCTCTAGATAAACTATTAGGTGGAATTTCCCTATATGCAAACCTATCTACTAGAGAGTAAAGAGCGAGTGGAAGAGGAACGGGCAAACCGGAGTGAAGCACGCGGAGACACAGGATTTGTTTGACCGCAGTTCCTTTCTTGTTAAGGGAAGTACGTCTGCGTTGGAGGGGTGAGCGGTACTAAGACCACCACGCCACAATAGGCCTCACCCTGTTCTCCGATGGATCCCGCCACCAAAGGCATGATCCACCTTTCCACTATAGGTACCCTTCGAGGCGGGCACCGGCGCCTTTACACCACTAGCGGGGCAACAACTCCACAAACAACTTGGAGGCTCCCGAAATGACAACAAGCTACCACAAGAACAAAGTTATTAAATACAATGAACAAGATCTAGGTATTGACAAGAATACTAGATCAGGGATTTCTCCAAGTGAATGGAGAGGAGTTGAAGCGCTTGATTCGTGATGACGATGATGAACTTCTCCTCCTTCAATTCCCCCAAAGATCAAGACCTCCGGGTGGTTGAAGTGGGAGATCATGAATGAGAGATCTTGCACAATGTCTGGACAATTTCGAATGAATCAAGAGTCCTGAACATTGGGGAAGAAGGGGTATTTATACCCCCTTCAGAAACCAGCCGTTGGACACTTTGGGGGCCAGATTATCCGGCCTGGGGAAAGCACCGCCCCAGACTCGGAATATCCGGCAGATAATCCGCCCCCTATCTGAGCGTCGCGCCGAGCTTGCCCTTGATCAACTTCTGGGGGCCAGATTATCCGGTCCTATGTGAAGGCCGGATTATCCGGCCTGGGGAGAAAAAACCGCCCCAGTTCGGATTTTCCGGGAGAAAATCCGACCGGATACCGAGCGACGCGCCTTGGCTCCCTTTGCTCAAAACTGGGGCCGGATTATCTGGCCCATGCGACAACCGGATTATCTGGCCTGGGGAAGAAAAACCGCCCCAGTTCGGATTTTCCGGGAGAAAATCCGACCGGGTACCGAGCGACGTGCCTTGGCTCCCTTTGAGCAACGAGGTAGGCCGGATTATCCGTCCCTTGGTGGGGCGGATAATCCGACCCTCCTCAAAGCTTCCTGCACACTTAGCGCACATGAATAATCTCCACAGTATTGTTATCTAACACGCAAAACATAGGAAAACATGAAATGTTCTTTCACGCGCGAGCGCTGTAAAATCCTAAAATCCTACTACTACTCATGCAAAAATATAAGGTAAATATGCTTCAAAAATGTACTCATCACCCTGCCGCCGCTCAATCGGAGTCGGGGAGGTCAGATTGGTTGTAGTGTTGCCTCTCGAGGTGGTGTCTCGAGCGGCGGTACCATCGATGAGAAGGAGTGTGCCGGCGCCACATCACCACTGATGGTGCGCGCAAGAGCACGTCGATGCGGTACATCCGCCACCGCCAGCCGGTGACGGAGGCTTTCTGCCTGCACGAGGCCGAGGACGCGGAGTAGGGGAGCATGGCGCGCCAACGCAAGCTGTGCACCCTGTCGCCTCCCACTCGCTTCCTCCATCGCACGCGCAACGACATGGAGGTGGGGAGCTCGCGTGGTGTTCAGAGGTCGCCATCGCCAACCCCCTCCCTCTCCGACTCCGACGCCTCCTCTTCCTTCGTGCTCTTTGACTCCAACACCTCCTCCTCCTTCGTGCTCTCCGAATCCGACGCACCGTCTCCCTCGTCGGACACTGTTGTCATCGAGCGCCGAGTCTAAGGGCAGCCACGTGGTGGAGGGTACTACGTCACCGATGAAGTTGTAGAGTGCCGGAGCACGCAAACGCCGCTTCAAGCGATCTGCATGAGAAGTGGCGAAGCGCGAGGTGGAAGACCTCCGTTGGGCGATGATCGTAGTGGAGGGCATCATCGACAAGGAGCGGTGGAAGGCAGAGCGCCGCAAGGCAGATGCCGCCTGGCGCCACCGTGACCAGCACGCGGTGATCATCACCGCGCAGCAGGAGCAGCTCGCTCGCGTCAAGAAGGAGAAGGAAGTCGTCGAGCTCTCTGACTCCGAGTAAGGAGCTCGCGGCCACATCACCCTAGGCTACGGCGAGGTCTCCCAGAGCCCATCTTGGTAGGGCTGCGGCGGCGCTGCCGTATGCATATTTTGTATGAAAATTAAGCTATTTAATCGTCGATGAGCGCGTGAAGGAGACTATGAACTCGTGCCGTCGCGCGTGATCTAGTTCAAATTTTGCGGGAATTTCTTTAAAAAGAAAACAGTTTCGAATTCAACGTCTGTTCTGCACGTACACGGTGTCTGCTAGACTGCCAGAGTTGCTCTATATCTAGTATGTGACCATGTATAAACCCATCATGTTCAAATTTCATGAAGTAATCATTGAATATAATAAGCATTGTTTTCGTGCTAGCGAATTGCAAGTTGCAACCCTATTAGGAAAAGGTTAAAGTTGGGAAACGATCCACGGGAGTATCAGTCTAGTACAGTAGAACCTGAAAGAGACCTGATACACCAAAACACTGATTATTGGCGTAGTTGCTACTACACCAGAGTAATTAGCAACTCCCCAATGATGTGCAAACAAATTGACCTGACAATGGCATGCCGCATCCGGGCAGCTAGCTGTACACCAAGGTTCACTTGCGCGGGACATGGCCTGCGTTGGGCACCAAGCCGCCAACTGCACCGGAGCTTCCTCCCTGAGCCTCATCACCTTCCCGCGGCTTCACCGGACTTCCCGGCCGAAGCTCGCCGTAGTCGGGACTCGGGAATCGTCGATGGCCGTGCTCCGCGAGATACTTGTCACCGGCCATTATCCTGTACCGGATGCCGCACGCGTTGCATAGCGTGCCCGGGCCCTCCGGCCCGGCCCGCCACTGAGGCGTCTCCCTCGTGTGGCATAGCCCGCACGTCGTCCCCTCCCGCTGCTTCTGCTGGGATCCCGCCGAACCCCGGCGACCTTCACCGTAACTTGAGTTACCTGACTGGCCGATGTCACCGTCGTCGTCGGAAGTTTTGTCACCATTGTGCCCTTCGTGGGCGGCTGGCGCCATGAGAGCAGACGGGAGAGCTAGAGACCAGGGTCGACCGTGGACGGCGACGGGTAGACGGCGACGTTTTGTCTGCATCTGATACAAGGAGACCAGCAACTCGTCAAGCGCCAGCGCATCACGGGGCGGCGAGGTGTCGACGTCGACGGCAGGCACGTGGTCCATAGCCTTGTCGATCGACTGCGGCATCGTGCTAGCGGCACAGGGGGAAGACAAGGGCACGTCATGAGGAAGGCACGATCGGTTTTCGCAAGCGACGAACCCTAACAAATTGGTTAGAGCATCTCCAGCAGCGGCGCTAAAAATTGCGTGCGCCCAATAAACTGCTTGTTTAGCGCGCGGAGCCTTGTTTTCGGCGCTCCAGCAGCGACTGCAAACTAGCGCGCGGTAAAAAAAATTTCAGCGTGCAGTATATGCGCTATCGCGAGCGCCACATCTGGGGCTCCTGGTTCGGCGCGCTGGAAACGCACACTCGCGCGCAGAGCTGAAATCCCCCCCCCCCCCCCCCCCCCCGCCCGCGCTTCCTCTCTCCCCATTCCCAAATCCCGCCGGCGCCGACAACGCCGCCGCTTGTTGCCGCCGCCGCGCCAAAGCTTCCCCCGCCCCTGTCGCCGCCGCGCCGAAGCTTCCCCCGCCACTAATAAACGACCGTCGCCGCGCCCCCCGTCGCTTCCGCGCGACCACCGGCGCCACTCCCCGCCGATTCGAGCTCCGCGAGCACAGATCCGGCGCTGCCCCGGCCGTCCACCGCCGCCGCCGTCGCTTCCGCGCCACCACCGGCGCTACTCCCCACCAAGGTATGTAGTGTCCTCCACTGCCATACCTTCTCATTCTAGGATATTATTTAGACGTAGCCGCCCTATGTAGATGGTGCGCCGCCGGTCGAAGGAAGAGTCCGATGATGAATGGGATGCGGAAGAAGAGGAAGATCTTGCTATCATTTTGGCCGTTCGCGCTGGGATGAAGCGCCCGAAGCATGGTGGTTCCGTGATTGGTTGAGAGAGATTGTGGAGGGAGAGGTTGGAAGGCCATGCCAAATTGATGAGAAGCTATTTCATCGAGAAGCCCATCTTCCCCGAGCGCTACTTCCGGCGCCGGTTTAGGATGAGCACAAGATTGTTCAAGAACATCGCCGAGAGTGTGATGGAGTTTGATCGTTTCTTTGAGCAAAGGAGGAATGCCGCCGGGGAGCTTGGGCATAGCACCTACCAAAAGGTGACCGCCGCCTTGCGTATGATGGCATATGGTATTCCGGCGGATTTGGTTGATGACCACTTGGCAATGGGGGAGAGCACCGCCATTCTTTGTGTCCGCCGCTTTGCCGTGGCTATCGTGAGAGTGTTCGGGGAGGAGTACTTGAGATCCCCCAATGCTCAAGACACGGCAAGGCTATTGGAGCAAAATGATGACCCACAAGTATAGGGGGTGTATCGCAGTATTTTTGAGGGAAGCGAAACCCAATTTATTGATTCGACACAAGGGGAGCCAAAGAATACTTATCATCCTTAACAACTGAGTTGTCAATTCGGCTGCACCTGGAAACAATCTTGCTCACAGCAGTTTATCAGTAGCAACAATTTTGTAGTAGGAATAGTAAAGTAACAGTAGCAGCAAAACAAAGACAGTAGTAACAAAAGCAGTAAACAGTGGGATTCGAGTGCGGTAGGCATAGGGATGAATGGACGGGCGTTGCATGGACAAGACAATTCACATAGCAATCAGAACATAGGGCAATTGCAGATAAAGAAGATAAAGCACCCAAGTACTAGACAATCCTAGGCATGTGTTCTATATATATTCATACGTGCTCGCAATGAGAACTTGCACAACATCTTTTGTCCTGCCAGCCCGTTTGCAGCGGGGCCTCTAGGGAACTACTGGCAATTAAGGTGCTCCTTTTAATAGAGCACCGGAGCAAAGCATTAACACTTCGTGAACACATGTGATCCTCACATCAAAGCCTTTCCCTTCCGGCTACCCCGATTTATGTCACTTCGGGACCATAGGTTCCGGAAAACGACGTGTGTATACAACTTGTAGATAAGACCAAGAACAATACTATCATAATGAATCAATAATAAGTTCATATCTGAAATCATGGCACTCGGGCCCTAGTGACAAGCATTAAGCACAACAAGTCGCAACAAAGTCGTAAAACACTAATAAAAGATACTAGGCACTATGCCCTAACAATCTGATGCCATTACATGAACGATCTCATCCAATCCCTACCATCCCCATAGCCTACAGCAGGGGATTACTCACTCATAGATGGGAGAAACATGGATGGTCGATGGAGAAGCAATGGTGATGATGATGGCGATGATCTCCTCCAATTCCCCGTCCCGGCAGGGTGCCAGAACGGAGTTTCTGGTACTGTTTCGTGGAATCTGGTGGTGGCGGCGGAGCGGAACTCCTTCTGGAAAAACGTTGAACCCCCGAAGTTTTTAGGTCAGAAGGCTCCTTATAGGCGAAGAGAGAGGCCGAGGGGGTGCCTGGGGGGCCCACACCACCCCCCGGCACGGCCTGGCCTGGCCCGCGCCACCAGGTGGTGTGGCCACCCCAGGGCTCCTCTCCGTCTCGTATTCTGGCTCCTGGAGTCTTCGGGTGAAATAGGATTTTTGGCATATTTTCCGGGATTTTTCCTGATAGTTGATTTTCTGCACAAAAAGTAGACACCAAGGCAATTCTGCTGAAAACAACGTTAGTTTGCATTAGTTGCATCCAAATCACACAAGTATAGAGGAGAAACAACAGCAAAAGTGTTCGGGAAAGTAGATACATTTTGGACGTATCACAAAACAAGCAGCGTGGGTTCACCGGAATGCTTGGCTCTATTGATTGTATGCATTGGAGTTGGAAGAATTGTCCTGCGGCTTGGCATGGACAATTCAAAGGCCACAAGAAGGATTCCACCATCATCCTTGAAGCCGTGGCCGATTATGAGACATGGATTTGGCATGCTTTTTTTGGGATGCCCGGATCTTGCAATGATATCAATGTTCTCCATCGGTCACCACTCATGGCTAGGATAGCTAATGGTGAAACTCCACCGGTGCAGTTTGTGGCAAACAACAAAACATACACCTATGGCTACTTTCTTACCGATGGCATCTACCCAAGGTGGAGGACATTTGTGAAGCCGGTCAAGGATCTAGAAGGCAAGAGAGAAGTCGATTTCCATAATGCACAAGCGGTGGCAAGGAAAGATGTGGAGAGAGCATTCGGGATATTGCAAGCTCAATTTGCAATTGTGCGTGGACCGGCTCGGTTTTGGGATCAAGAGATCCTTTGGTACATCATGATGGCTTGTGTGATCATGCATAACATGATCATAGAGGATGAGCGTGGTGAGGATGGCCTCGACTACAACTATGAGTATGTGGGACAACACGTCTGAATTCGAAGGAGGCAAGATAGGATAGCCCGGTTCCTTACCTCCTACCATGCCATTTGAGTTAATGAGGTGCATGATGATCTCCAAAAGGATGTCATGGCGGAGTGGTGGGTTTGGAATGGAGGAAATTGATGTTCTCCTATGATTGTTGTATGTTCTTTGAGATACATTTGTTGTATGATTGCTGTATGTGTTGTTGTTGTATCGGTACTTTGAACTATTCATTTGTGTTGTGTTGTATGAATATTTGAACTATTTATTCTTGATTTATTGTGTGTGTTTGATCTTTGTTTTGTCATTTGTATGTGATTTTGTTGTTCCTGCGCGCGCGCGCTGAAAATTTACAGCGCCTGTCATTTCGCTTTTTTTTGCCGCGCGCGCTATAACCTGTTTTTAGCACTTCTGTCTTTTGACAACCAGAGTTGCACGCGGCAAACGTGATACAGCGCGCGCCAAACGACTTATACAGCGCCAATTTTTAGCGCCGCTCCTGGAGATGCTCTTACTCTAACCGCGACCCAGTATATATACACCAGGATTTTATTTGCATCGAAACGCGTGGCATGCCATCTCTCGAGTTTTGGCATAAAACATACTGTACCTGTTAAATTAGGATTTTCTACATCAAAACAATTAGGATTATTTTCTTTAAATCCACCGATCCTAACAGCAGTAGAGAGAACCCTAAAAGTAATAAAATTTACAAATATGCACAACCTAGATGACTACAGGCACCCGAGCGAGCCGAAAGAGCACCGTCGTCCTCGCCCCTTCTCTCACCGGAGCCTAGTCCTTATTGTAATAGACTGACAGAAAGTTGTCGTGCTAAGATCTCAAGTGACCAACGTACTAGAGCAGCAGTCATCGCCAATGATGAGAATCGTATATCAGAAGATATAGACATGCAACCACACCAACAAACACGAAAACGACCGCATCACAAGAGTCGTGGACAGTGGACACACAACTCCAAGCGCCCTCCGTCGGTGCTAGGCGCGCCACCACAACGAGGTTAGAGCGGGAGGATCTTATTTTGACTTCAGGATGTCACGGTCACTTCATCATCACAAATAAGACACTGAAACTTCCTAAAATAAGGAAGGAAGCCCTCCCGGCGACGAGGGGTTGTGGCACTCCGCACCTCCAAGGACCCAAGGGACACCGGAGGCAGGATGGATGGGAGGCATCATTGGCGAGAGGACGGAAACTCTAGATTAGAATCACCTTTTTTCTTTCACGCGATTGTACCGGTTTAACCAAAATAGTTAACAATTAGGGTTGTTATAAAGCGAAGACCGCACTTTATAACTTCAAACTACTAGTTAGTACAAGCAAGGATGACAATTTAACCCATGAGTATAGGTACCCGCTGGTATCATAGCCACATGGTCCATTACCTGCCCATTAAGTCATGGTAGGTTATGGTTATAGCCTTGTACCCGTGGATATACCTATATCCTATCTATTTATACTAACATGTAGACCTTGCCCGTGGAGATTCAATTCATGCAATCCAGCAGGCAGCAGCCCACTACAGCGTCCCAACAACTCTCGTAATCAAGTCTTACCCCAAATTTCGATAATTATGATGTACTCATCTACATGTTATTGAGTTGAGATAATTGATATTTTTGTCAATGTATTATTGATGAAAGTAAAATTGTGAATAGTTTATGTACAATTTGACCTACTCGCTTCCCAATGGATATATATGAATACTCGTCGGGTATAGATGTGGGTAAATTTTTCATACAATGATTTGGTAGAATTTTATGCCCGCTTTTGAATATGGGTATGGTGGTATTTCTCTACCCTGTGCATTTGCGATCTTTAAGTATAAAAGTGGTTTCTTTAATTTAGCTCCCACATACACCTTCTATATAGGCTATCCACCTTTGTATTGAGATATGTGCCCACTCCTTCTCTCTATTCTATATAACATATGTACTCTTTGTTTATGCCGAATAACACCAATTGAACATATAACTTTGCAGACTAGGGACAAATAGTAAATGGTGTAGAGAAATTTTGAATCTTTTGTACAAGATAAATACTTAAAATGGTATAGCTTATTCAAAAGAATTCATATTTTTTATATTTTTGTTGTCCATCCCAATAAATCATCACTCATAAATGTGCTTAACTTTAGACCACTAAGTTTATTGGAGAGGGAGATCAAGTGAACCCATGAACTCCGGTCCTTCTCTTTCATACTTACAAACTTAAATTTTATTTGGCATGCTACTTCACGTGACCAATTGTTACTTGTTATCTTAAACTGTTTCATTGAGCTATGTCGTGACATCAACCGTCTAGGGTTTCAAGAACCCAAGAGGAACAAGCTCCATGTTCCAAGTGCCCAAGAGTAAAAAGCTCGCAAATTTTCACTAACTAAATCCTCACAAAGACTCAAACTGATGCAACCAATGTAATGACAAAAACACAAAAAAGTGCTCAGGCCCTTCTCTCCTAAATCTCACCAAAGCAACTAATGCTATGGTAGAATATGACAGGTAAAACAAAGGAGGAATTACATGAAAGACTTCAAGATCTAGATCCAAAAGCTTCTCCTCACAAAGAGAAGAGATTGATTGGTAAAATAGAGTATCTAGATGTATCTTCTCTCTTTTTCCTCAAAAAGATGCAAGAATCATGAGTAGGGTATAGAGAGAGGGGCAAGCTCAAGAGGTCAACAATGGAAGAGGGAAAACATGCTCAAAGGTTGCCTTTGGGTAAGAAGGCCACTGAAAATTCGACCATTACGTGTAGATCCGGGGCGACCGGTACTAGCGGCGGTAGGGATAGTACTACCGCTCGCCTCCTATTTTAATGGTTAGGAATGAGCAGTACCAGGGGCGGTAATTTCAGACCTATAAAAATCAAGTATCTAGTACCTAAAATGATCCCATGTGGTAGTAGACCAGTACAAGCACCAATAGTGTCGCTCCTAGGATGGGGATGTACTACCGGAAGCATGAACAGTTAAACCGTACCTGGTAGAAGGCACCAGTAGTACCGCTCCTGGGAGAGAGTAGTGCCTACTACCTATTACAACACTCGTACTATTAGACTTCGGGAAAACTCTTGAAATAGCCAAGATCAAAATTGTCACAACTTGTGTAAATGAACTTCGATTAAGATGAACTCGGGTTTGTTATAACTAATGAGGGAAAATACCTACAAGATAGATGTGAAACATCCCTAAGCAAAGAGCCGGCAAACTCTCAACATAACTAACATAACAAGTACTTCATATGAAATCCATTTTTGATGAACTCAAGCTTGTTATGGAGATAACAACAAACTCTAAATCCTCACGTGGATAAACTTCAAATAACAACCAAGAAAGATGTTGCCAACGATGCAAAGGTTTAAACTCTCTACGAACGATGCAGTCAAGCTACTCACTTCGAGAGCCATTTGATAGTTCGGCTACCAATCCTATAATAGGATATCCCAACTAACACCATGCGGTCGGTAAAATAGAAAATCTATCAAGGTTATACATTTATATTGTGCATTCCACTTGAGCTAGCAAGATGATAACAACCTTGACCTCCTCAAGTTGGACCACCTTTCTTGATTGTGCTTACTTGGTGAAGACTCACAAATTTCTCTCCATAATCCACTATGGGAGAACTTCTCTTAGTCACATCTTCACATGTCCATTATCCTCAAATCTATGGCAAGCTTCAAGCATATGATCTCTGAGATGGCTCATCTTAAAATTGGCTTCTCAACCTTGATGACGATCACCACTTGTTGCTATATGAAATCTTCCTTCTCATACAAGTCCATGGCGAGATACCTAACCCCACATAGAAACACCATACGAATAGATTATGGTTTAGTCCATAAAGGGAAATTGTCAATTTCTTACCATACCACGAGATTACTCGATCCCACTTGGTACACTGTCTACTCTTTGTGCGTTGATCAACTTGAACAAATAACCTCGTATCATTTTTCTTTATTCATTATGATAATGTCCTTGAAATCATTTTGGTCATCACTTGATCTTCTTCTTTCAACCTTGAAACCAACATATGATCTTCAAACATTGCCTATGGAAAAGCCCTTCAAGAATAACTCAATGCAAACACTAGTCCATGAAGATTGCCATTAAATACCAAAATCAAACATGGTGGCTCCATGCACTTTCAATCATGCCATTTCCATGTGTGTAGGTTCAACTATCAAGTTATTAGTGGATGATTACCGCTAGTAGCCCGATCATTTCTAGCGCATTATTATATATGTCCAATTAAAGATAGAAAATCATGATATAATGTCACAATTGTATCAAACCATTTCTTAAGGGGGCCTCGGAGATATGTTCAAAAGCTCATTCATATTACATGGTAGCTGTTGATGTAAAAAGGTCACAAAAACAACTCATTCATTATTAGTGTTACATCCTACGCCTTGAATCGTCTCAAGTGTGGGTGATAAGCTTGTATACTCTTGTTGTGTTGTCGTTCACGCTTTGGAGTGAATTATTTATTTTCTTATTAATGAATAGCAAAAGCTCTTGGCGGTTGTTAAAAAATAGTTATGAAAACACAGCGATATAGGATCAAGTTTCGAAGGCATTATCGCAACAAGCCGATGATAATAACGTCTATGATCTGTCTACTAGTAAATATCTGAGATGAAAAAGAAAACGTAGTGTATACATTTCACGTGTTTTAACAAAAATAAAAAATTATGTACACTCACGTGTTTTGATGAAAATGAAAAATTAGTGTATACATATCCATGCCAAACGGGCATAATCATGTTTTAGTGAAAGAGCTCAGACTAAGACACGCACTTTGAGTCTTTGACCTGCCACACCGGTACTGTAGCGGCTCTGCACGAACCCGACATGGAGACGTGTCTCGATCCAACCCACTGTTTTTTCCTCCGATTTATTTATCGCCAATTAAAGACTTTTCTTTACAAGTCCTCACGGATTAAAGAAAGCAATATTCAGATTTCGATCCCTCGGAACATAATAATCCCACCCCTCCACGATCCCCTTCCTCTTCCTCCCCGTCTCCCCTCAGATCTCCGTCCACCGCCACTCCTCGGCGAATCGGCAGCGGCGGCGGCGCGATGTCGGGGCAGAGCCAGCGCCTGAACGTGGTGCCCACGGTGACGATGCTGGGGGTGGTGAAGGCGCGGCTCATCGGCGCGACCCGCGGCCACGCGCTCCTCAAGAAGAAGTCGGACGCGCTCACCGTCCAATTCCGCGCCATCCTCAAGAAGATCGTCGCCACCAAGGAGTCCATGGGCGAGGCCATGCGGGCCTCCTCCTTCTCCCTCGCCGAGGCCAAGTACGTCGCCGGCGACGGCGTCCGGCACGTCGTGCTCCAGTCCGTCCGCTCCGCATCCCTCCGCGTCCGCTCCCACCAGGAGAACGTCGCCGGGGTCAAGCTCCCCAAGTTCTCCCACTTCGTCGACCCCGCCGGCGCCTCCGGCGGGCCCTCCAACGCGTCCCCCAGCCTCACCGGCCTCGCCCGCGGAGGGCAGCAGGTCACCGCCTGCCGCGCCGCGCACGTCAAGGCCATCGAGGTGCTCGTCGAGCTCGCATCGCTCCAGACCTCCTTCCTCACCCTCGACGAGGCCATCAAGACCACCAACCGCCGTGTCAACGCCCTGGAGAACGTCGTCAAGCCCAGGCTCGAGAACACCATCACCTACATCAAGGGGGAGCTGGACGAGCTCGAGCGTGAGGACTTCTTCAGGCTCAAGAAGATCCAGGGGTACAAGAGGAGGGAGGTCGAGCGGCAGATGATCGCGGCCAAGCAGTTCGCCGAGGAGCAGCTTGCGGAGGATCTGGCACTCAAGAGAGGCATCTCGATGGGGGCCGCGGTAAACATACTGGCTGCTGGCGGCGACAAGGACGACGACATTATCTTCTGATCACACGTCTTTATCCAATTGTTCAATCGGTGAGTAGTGATGCATTGTGCAACATGGTATGGATCTAGGATTAGAAACATTTTTCATACTAGATAGATATGTTAGCTTTGATGCTTTCTTACACAAATGCTGCTTGCTCTTGTTCATTTGATTGTACCAGTATCAAACAAGGATTGCGGTTTGGAGAACAATAGTTCCTACTTCCTAGGTGGATGGCTTTCATCAAGCATAAATAACATATATAGACTCACAAGTGCATGCTTCATTATATTTTCCTCAATCTTCACATTATTCAACTAGAGACTTTGCTAGCCTTGCATCACGTAGCTTATTCAAACATTTTTTTGCTCCATGTTGTTCTAATGTTAGTAACCACTAGCCAACAAGATCCAGTGAGCTATGCACTTTTCTCTTGTCTTATTTCTGTGTAACTGTGTTCTAAGTTAGACAGTGTGCTAACTATCCAAGTAAGATGGTATGTGCTCCTTTAGATGGTAGTATTATGTTCAATGGGAGATCAATCGCCTGTGACGCACCCCTCAGAAAATTAGGATAATAGAATTACACATCATAAAACAACTTAGCAAAGCGCAAATCAGATAACAACGTAGCTCTATGTGCTCACCAGAACTCTGTAGGAAAAGAGAAGAATACTGCTCTTATATACGTGTGCACACAGACCCATTATATTAGAAAAACTAGAAAACATAAGCAAGTGCTGTGCTAAAAATCCATAAATATCATAAATGCGATACTTTCTTGCTGTAGAATGTTATGCTTCTCATCAGAATTATCCTAGTTTTTTAGATAATTACTTACTATTGCTTAGCTTCTGGATACATATAGATTGAGTGTAACCACACCTGGAGCTAGAGTAAGGGCTGATCTCTCAGAGAAATAGGGAGGTAGCACTAGCATCGTAAATTTTTCTTTGCATGAAATCCTCTTGCGTGCCAGATGTGGTTCTCATGTACATGTTCATTGTCGTACATGTCTACATGAGCATCTTGGTAATGCGAAGTTGAAACTTGATCTTTCAAGGTCTGTGTCTCAAAAGTTAACTTCTTCTGTTGGTTTGCCTTGACTTCATGTTCACTGTCTATAAGTAGCTGAGTCATATCTCTCGAGAACTGATATTTGGCGAAAATTGTGGACCTGAACTTAGAAGCCTAATTTTCAATTGTCTAAATTCACTAAAATATAGGCCATTTCCATAGCAAAGTCACGGTAGAGCCCAGGCTCTAGTGAGCCTGGTTAGTTTTTTTTCTTCAAACTTCAACAATTTTGAATTTAAAAGTTCCATAAAATTCGGGAAAAAATACTTTCATGTAGCCAACTACGTTCTCTAGCGGTGTGCAAATTTTCTTCCCAAAACACTTTGTTTTATAGGCTCAGCAAAAATGATAATCACACATAAAGACAAATCTCCACACTAGTATACTGTGCGGCACTGTTCACTGAGGACGAAAAGTCAATTTGTCATTTTTGCTGAGCCTAAAATACAAAATATTTCGAGCTGAAAATTTGCACACTGCTAGAACACATAGTTGGCTACATGCATATATTTTTTCCGATTATTTTTGGAACTTTTGAATCCAACATTATGAAGTTCAAAAGAAGGTATCTCTCATTTCCTTAGCAACAAATAAAGTCGAAGCCAGACGAGTAGGTGCTGTTCAGGGCGATCGCCTGTTCAGGCACAGATGCAGTCTTCTTCCAGTGCCATGATATTGTTGCTCAGTTGTTTCTCCTGATCACATATTAGAACAACCTAGTGCATGTGTGGTTCTGTTGCTTAGACTTACTACTAGTGGGCTAGGCAATACCAGGACATTCAGTTTTGTTCTCCCTCATAAGAATATCATTTGCTTGTGTTGCCCAAAAGTAATGCTATGCATAGATGAGGGTAAATGTGTGTTGTTGCTGCTTTCACATTGGAATTACTCCTACTTCATTTCCAATTCTTTCAACAGTTGTTTTTTTCTCATTGCAGTGGTTCCCTGCTTTGTTTTCGATCTTTAACAATATATTGCTTCTTCTCTTTGCAGTGGTGTACACAATAAGTTCTGGTGCTGGAGCTCCAGAACCCTTCTGTTTATAGGGTTGCGGAGGCTTTTTTTCAGGCGCTGGCCTGAATTCTGGCCATCCAAGACCCGAAATAATCTGTACTTGGGACCCAAACATTGCGGATGAACTTTAGCACGGAGCGGCTACGTGCAGCTGTGTTAGCAAATTCATTTGTACTGTATTTTATTTTCCTGCACGCTCCATTTAGTTACATGTTTATTGAGGAAGACTCGACTGTGAAGCAGCACTGCTGCAGACTTGTGTATTCTTTCTGGTTGTACTCTCCAGCAGATTGCATTCTTTTTCTCAAGTTTTTGTGATGCAGATAGTTGGCAATTGGCATTACCTCTTTCTGTCATAGGTCATGGATAAACATTAAATTAAATTTATGCTCAAGGTAAATCAAGAATTCTGTCTAGTTTATTTATCTTGCTATTTCAAGTCTAAAGACTTGGTTTACACGGTGGATATAGAAAAGTATAAGTTGAGTAGTAGTATTAAAGAAGAGCAAATTACTCCACACCATCTGTACAGACGTGCTGCATCTAACCGGAAAGGATACAGGACGGGTTGCACATGAAGCCATGAATAACTCATCCTCTCGGATTACAAAATTATTATTCGTGTGGACCAATATTGAATGTGCACAGTCCAGCTGTTGTTTGCAGGATAGATGTGCACATGGTGTCCCTGGTTACAAAACTATCTCAAAACTGCAGCAATGGATACAGAGACCCTTTAAAACAGCGTGCCTCCAGGAATTGGCTGAACGAGACCCAAATCAACATAAAAGATGTCTCAACATAGTAGCTAGGTATCTGCCAGCAGTGGTGGAACAAAACTGAGATCCTGCAGAGTTTGTTCGAAGATGTGGCCTATTCTCAGCAAATTCCCCTGTAGAAAAGTATGAAAAAGAGATAATTATTGGATTCTCTGAACAGAAAAAAAAATCAGTAGAAAGGACTGAAAGGGAAACTGTGCTAAGGTCAGCAACATGTTGTATTACCTCACTGAAGGGGGATCCAATCATCTGAAGTCCAACTGGGAGACCCGCAGATCCACCATCGACAAATCCACAAGGCACAACCAACGCAGGAAGCCCGGCCAAATTAACATTCACCTGCATCAGCCATCAGATTTGCACCGCACTCTTTAAGGTTCACTTCCCTGATAACTTTAACATCCCACCATGAACAGAATTCTACTTCGGCGCACTAGTTTTACCAATAGTCTAAAACTAACTTCACAATGATTACAAGGTGCACGACGCAGTAGGCAATGTAATATTACTTTGGAACAATACCCAACATAGATATAAGTCTGCAGGTATACATCAACAAAGATAAATGCGCATTCAACAATTCGTACCGTCATGATGTCTCCGGCATACATGGCTAATGGATCATTTGTCTTTTCACCTGCCAAAAGGGCTCGACTTATCAATGTGAAAGGAAAATTGGGAAAGGAGCATATTCTTTTTATGAGAGGAAGAGATTACTTGAACAGACAATAGCATACCTATCTTGTAGGCTGCTGATGGAGCAGCAGGTGAAATAAGAACGTCATATTTTTTCAAAGCTTCTTCGAAGCTTTTCTTAACCAGTGTCCTTACCTACTACAGTGTAAATTTGTTGGTTAAGAGGTAAAATAACAAAAACTGTAAATTTTGCATTGGATGCTACTTTTCTACCCCTTACCTGCTGTGCTCGTTTGTAGTATGCATCATAGTATCCAGCAGATAATGCATACGTCCCCATCAAAATTCTCATTTTGACCTGAAAACAGAAATCAAAATTGTATTTGTGCACAACTTATCAGGACTATTTTCTCAGGAAATTTACCACTAACCATGATTGTGGTATAAAACTAAAAAGCATAAAGTACAACCCAATGTAGCCATAGAACCATGATTCTTTTTCACTGATTATGGTTTTGTAGATTCAGCCAAAATGTTATCCGTATTAATATTAGTACAGTTAGAATTCCAACTAGCATGTTGTCACCGACATGGCATGCCCAGAATTGGTTGCTTAAGAACATAATGTGACCATTGCAAGTATGGTATGTATTCACATGGGCTAAATTTGAAGCTCTGCTTGAGAAGGGATCAAAGCGGTATTCTAAATTCATCTAAGTTTTGGTTCATGTTTCAGGTACAGTACAGGTTGCTTGAAGCAGTGCACTACTTTAGATCAAGTGGCTATCTTTTTTAGATAATGGAAAGATATCACTCTCCAGGTCTCTACATGATAAGATGCTCACCACCGTATTGTTTTTTATAGCAGAAGATAAAACTCTCCCAGCCTTACATCACATGTTGTACACAACCAAGATCTAAGGGTTAGTGCATATTTAATACTGCAGATAATTTCATGGGAAAAGTGACTAGCCCCTCAACTGTTGTGATCATTTCTTAATGTCCATGGTACTCTGTACACGTAGTGACCAGCACTGCACCTAAGCATGCACCTTGTAAGGCACTTCCTCAGGTAACACCACACTTCAATCTTGGGAAGACAACTGAGCTGGCTATGTTTCCTACTTCAGCAGAAAATAGTTTACATAGTGCACATGTTCATTTACACACAGTACGGACAGATAATGAGAGATGGGGAGGGGGGTGGCCGTTGGAGGTACCGTACCTCATGACCCAGACCTTTGGCCCGGGAATCTCCATAAAGCTCATTCAATTCATCAGCTGGAACCTGCTTTCCATACCTGATAATAACTTTCCGATAACATAAATATTTCTAGATTTAAAATAATTGAATAAGTATGAGGTTCAAGTACAGCAAGATCACCTGATACCATCATAGCGTGACAGATTAGACGAGGCTTCAGAAGATGCCAGTATGTAATATGCTGGTAAGCCAAGAGAAAATGAAGGCAGAGAAACCTGAAATGAGTTGAAAATAATATTTTACTGTATATTTTACGTTCTTTCCAGAAATCCCTTGTAAAACAAGAAAGAATACCCTTCTTCATCTATTCCTATCATTTTTTCCCAGCAAGATGGAAGCAACAAACCTCTTCCACCACAGATCCCAATTGTTCCAGGTGTGAAGCAGCAGCCTTGATTGATGATATGACACCGGTGTCCACACCCTCTCCAAGAGTTTCTTGAATAATCCCAATTCTCACATTATTTAATGGTTTTGATTCTAGTAAGTTTAGAGAAACCAAGTCTGATCTATAGTCTGGAACATCCTGAGAAAGTGAGACAACAGATCAGATTCAGTAGCAATGAGCCAAGCTATTCTGCCTTCTTGCTTCAGGATCTACCGGCTCCAAATCCACTTGCATAGACATAGATCCAAAAACGAATGAAATCAAGACAGTTCATGATATTGAAAACCAGTGTGTGTGATGTGTACTTATATTAGATATAGTGAGTGAATTGCATTAGCACTTTATAGGTCGAGATGGCCAACCTCTGCCCCAAAATCTTTAACGAAATGTTAACCGAAAATTTACAGTGGTTGCCAAGAGATCGACAGTTAAACACCATATGTGCATCAAAGAAACGGCACTAAAGTTATGATTCATGCGAACAAAATAGACAACAAGAGATTTCAGTCCCATAAAGAACGACAGTTGTCAACACGAGAAAATATCTCAACCGTGCAAATTATGGTCATATCATTTTCCTTGTTTCATACATGTATATGTGGCTACATACTGTTTCTTATTCAAAGTTACTGAACTGAATGAACCTAAAGAAAGTGTAAGTGGTTCCCCAACTAAATCAGAAGAAAATATATCTGGACTGAAACAAAAAAATAAAAAATGCAAGTTAAGGTGTAGTTTCAGTGTCCTTACATTAGAGCTACTGGTTGAATCCATTTTGTCATGGCCAGCAATTACTGACAACATGGTTGCGGTGTCAAAAACTGACGATCCAAAGCATCCCACAACATCCAGTGATGAAGCATAAGCCATCAGGCCAAAGCGAGATACCCGGCCATAAGTTGGCTTTAATCCTACTACACCACAGAACGATGCTGGTTGCCTCACACTTCCACCAGTATCACTCCCTAAGGACACCACACATTGTCTAGCAGAAACGGCAGAAGCAGAACCACCTGAGGATCCCCCAGGAACACGTGAATCGTCCCAAGGGTTTGTCGTCACCTGCATACCGTCAATGTTATCTATTAGTGCTATATCACCCCATAACAATATCGCCAGAATGATGCGGTAGGCACCGGCGGAAACTATAGATTATGTTCAACAAAGTCTGAAAGCAGCAAGAAGTTCCATTCACATTAATAAACTTGCAGGTTTAATTTGCAATTACAAAGAAGTTGCCGAGTTTGATTTCATTGATCTCTAGGAACCAACATAAATAGGCATCTACCGTCCTTAGCACATTTGTCAACCTACGATGATGCAGATGCAAACTTCAAGAATATGGACAAAACAGTGTATGAATTTGTTCACTGGGCCTCCAAACCTGAAACCCAGAGCCCTCGGTGGTGCTCCCCATGCCGAACTCGTCAAGGTTAGTCTTCCCCACGACAATGGCGCCCGCTTCTCGCAGCCGCCGCACTGCCGTGGCGTCGTAAGCGGGCTGGAACCCGTCCAGTATCCGCGACCCGCCAGTGGAGGGCATGTCGGCGGTGCAGAGGTTATCCTTGACGCCCACGAGGACCCCCGCGAGCGGTCCTACAGCATCCTTCCCACCGGAGGCAATCCTCCTGTCGAGCTCCTCCGCCTCCCGCTCGGCGGCGGCGTCCGCCACATGGATGAAGCTGCGCAGGCTCGGCTCGGTGCGGCGCAGGCGGGAGAGATACTCGGAAGTGATGTCGGCCGCGGTCCTCTCGCCGGAGAGGAGCGACTCGCGGATGGAGAGGATGGAAGAGGGGGCCGGGCCCGGGGCCACCACGGTCTTGGCGGGAGCGGACGAGAGGGAAGAGACCGCGGTGGTGAAGCGGCGACGAGGAGCGGGGGAGATACGGCGGTGGGAGAGTAGCATGCGGTGGGCTTGGAGAGGCGGCGGCATCGCGGCGGCCGGCGGGGAGGTTGTCCGGCGAACGCCGGTGCGCGTTGGGGTTTGGGGTTTCGGGTTTGGATGGAGTGGGAAGGGGGTGTGGATTTGGGGATTGGGTGGGATGGGGAGCGATGGTTGGATGGAGAACACGTGGAACATCGACACTTTGTGGGCGTCCGATCCTGTCAGCTTATCGAAGTTTACCGGGGCTGTTCGGTCATCTTCCGATTCGTTGCGACAGACACGTCGAGAAGAAGAGATTTAGCTAAAATATAAGCCCAATAAGAGAGATTTGCCCAGAATTCAACTACGTTTGCTCTTGCATTCATTTAGGAGAAGATATTCAAAACAAAATGCATGTTTTATGGCGTGTTTGGTTGCTCGCATGGTCATTTCCTCCTCGTGCATCTTAGTCCGCCAACCAGGGCCCGCTCTATGTTTTGCCGGGCCCTAGTGCGAAGTTGACAGTATGGGCCCCTAAGACTAATGTATATGTAGGCATATCTAAAAATATAAACATATATGTATCTTCTTGCACTTGCAACATATTAAAAATTAACATCCAACCACACATAACACATTCTTAGTCTCAAAACATTTGGTAACTTGTCGCCATCCAAGGACTATTCGTTGACTCCATGATCGACATTTGAGTTATGATCATCGTCTTGTCCGGGTTCAAATTCTTCACTTTGATTACGTCATTCACATCAACACTACTTGCTATCAGAAAATGCCTTTTGCACCTTTTTTATTTAATAAGTTCAATATCTTTCTTTCTTTTATTTCTCTTCGCAACGCCATATTTATGTCTTGGTGCCATATCACCTAAAATACATTACATGAAGAATTAAAGAAACAATTCTAATATACTTTCCTACAAGTTTGGTTAAAAGACATGAGACAAGAACTAAAGATTCTGGTAAGATTGAATATACTGGAGAGGAAGGGCACAAAGCCGAAGTGCCGAATTTCTGATCAAGAATTAGGACAACCGGAGATCGATTGAGAATTGGGTTTGGTTGGGGTGGCCGGAGATGGACGGTCGAGAGAAAGAGAGGTCAAGTCGTCGAGGCGTATCCACGTATCGGCGTATGTCGCAGGGATCGAGGCATCCTAGACTCTGGGCGTCGCGTTCATGTCAGGCGCGTCGAGGAGATCGACCGTCCGAACGAGGCCCCTGCCTGTCGCTATCGATCAGTACGATCACCGATTGGTTGTGTTCCAATCCAAGTTCACATGATCACGTTCTCTCGCTTGGGACGGCTGGCTATGGGATTTTTTAAGAGATGTGTAGGGTATGAAATAGAGGCACAAGATGTCCAGCTCCAAGTGCTCACCCGCCTTTTTGACATGGCGCACACCCATTGCCCACTAAGCTTGGTGATGCATAGACTAGCCAACTCGCTAGAAGAGGGAAGAAAGGCCTTTCACTTCTACACCTGGACGAGCTCGACGACTGCTAGGATTACACAAGCCGGGAGACTGCCGGAAAAATGAAAGGTCGTGGAGGGAGATATGCAGGCCTGCAGGAGATGGTTATAGTAGCTGATGGAAGAGTTCGTTAAATGGTATCTAGGGGCACAACTGAGAACTGACTGAGGAGAAAATCTTTTGGCAATTACCGAACATTAGGGGACATTGAATACAATGATGTGCATCCCAAAGACATCATGGTGCATGATGGAGAGATACACGAGATTACCCAAAAGGTAAACAAGTTTCCGTTAGAAGGTAGAGCTAAGGTAGAGCTAAGGGATAAGCGGAAAGAGCACAAAATATCTTGCATTATTGGCAGTAGGGATGAATAAGATTTCAAACAGAAAAAATATGAACCAAATGGTTATTAGATGACTAAAGGAGATGGGAGAGGGAACAGGTGGCCACACACGTAAAATTGCCGAGGTCTTACGCAACTTGCTCAGATCTCACGTTTGGGAAATCGGTCTTCTATTTATTAATAAGTGGCTATCGAAACCACTTATGCAACTTGCTCGGATCTCACATTTGGAAAATCGATCTTCTATTTATTAATAAGTAAGTTTTCATGCATTTTATGTTCCATAGGAACACACGGTCACTTAGCTAGTTTCATCCTAGCAAAAGAGATTCTGAAATTCAACTATGTTTACTCTTGCATTCATTTAGGACAAGATACTCAAGACAAATGACATGATTTATGGCGTGTTTGGTTGCTCGCATGGTCTTTTCTCCCTCGTGCATGTTAAGCCCACCAAGAACTACATGAGTGGAAACCAGACTTGGCTCATGTTTTGCACTTCGTTCGGTCACCCGCATTAGACAAAGAAGTAAAAACTTACGTCGTTTGTTTATAGTGGGTAAGAGGAGGCTTTGAAGTGTGTTCTGATGGCAACAACTCTGTGTGTACTAACTCATCGAGACTCTAAGCGCGGAGTGTTGTAACAAGTGTTTTTCCCCCACAATGCTGACTTGAGGGTTTATATCGAACTCTTGGGGAATTGGCTTAGGAACTTTTTTCTTGCCTTCTTCACACAACCTACCAAACAAAGTATTTTCATTGTGTCCCCAACTTCACTGTGTGATTGTCAAGCACAAGTTTTCATATTAGTAAAACCAAAATAAAACTATAAATAAATAAAAGTAAACAATCTATAACTATACAAGAAAAGTAAATACAATAAAGTAAAGTTCTTTTTGGGTTTTTTGTGTGTTTGCTAATAGTAAAAGTGTTTTTGTATTTTTGTAATTAATTAATGCGGAAACTATAAAAGGTAATAAAATTAATGGAAAGTGGTTTCTTATAATAAAAAGTGGACCGGGGTTCATGTATCACTTTTCTATTCCCTCCTAAGGTGTAATGGACATAAAATTGTTCATAGAAGATATAATATTGATAAAACTTTATTATGTGTTTGATTATCATTTATATGGGCATCACGTCCTAATATAAATATGATGCAACACATCTCACTTATACTTCTCTAGAAAGGGAAAAGTCCATGCAATCTAGAATTAAAAATAAACAAAGTATAGTCTTAGGTACTTTGACGTGATGTTTGAATATCAAATATGCTACCTTGAACAAACGAGATAACTTTGACTGTCACAGGATGGTTATAACACATATGTTCACTTTATTCCTAGCGAGGTAACAGAAGAAAGGTAAAAACCATAGTGGATCTCGAGTTTTCTGTCACTACCCAATACCCACCACCATGTTACTCTATCTAATACATAGGTTCTCTCACACATGGTTATCAATACAAGTTTGATCATAACAAGTACTTAAAAACGAGGTACATAATATGCATCTATCAATACATATTACACATAATGGAATTCTAATCTCAAATATCAACTCATAAAACAAAGATCCACGACATAAAAATTACATAGATGATCATAAATATGTTGGGCAGATCATATGGTACTAAAAAAATGATATCACAAGAGAGAGAGAGATCAAGCTACTTCAACAAAACCATAGTCCAGAGGTGGATGATATGTCGTAAACGTATCTATAATTTTTGATGCTCCATGCTTGTTTTGTATCAACTATCTTATGTTTTGTCTACACTTTGAGGCATTTTTATACATTTTTTGGAAGTAACCTATTAGCAAGATGTCATAGTGCTAGTTGCCTGTTTTCTGCTATTTTTGGTTTCAGAAAATCTAGTAAAGAAATATTCTCGAAATTGGACGAAACAAAGCCTGAAGTTCCTATTTTTTACGACACGAGACGGAGTCCAAAGCAGAGACGGAGGAGGGCCAGGGGCTGGCCACACCATACAGTGGCGCGGGTCCCCCTGGCCGCACCACCAGGTGGTGTGGGCCCCCCAGGCCTCCACCGACCTTGCCCCTTCGCCTATAAAAGCCTCCTAGGATGAAAACCCTAAGAACCCGATCAGAGTTCCACGAAAAGTTCCGCAACGCCACCGCCACCGAAGAGGAGATTCGAGGGACAGAAGTCTCTATTCCGACACCCTGCCGGGACGGGGAAGTGCCACCGGAGCCATCTCCATCGACTCCACCACCATCTCCATCGTCATTGTTGACTCCCATGATGAGGAGGGAGTAGTTCTCTCTTGAGGCTATGGGCTCTACCGGTAGCTATGTGGTCATCTCTCTCTCTCTCTATGCGTGATCTTATGAGATCATGAGCTTTGTAGTCTATAGATGTATTCTGCTACTCAAGTGCTTTAATTAATCTCTGCTTATCTCCACGTGTGTGAAGTTGACAGTGTGCACACCATGTGGCACTTTGGCTAAGGTTACAGAAATGCTTATCATGAGTATAATTTGAGTTTGATGTCTCTGTGAGATTGTGGTGTTTGTTGGAACCATCTAGCGCTCAAGGTGATAGTGAGGGGTTATCTAGATGGGGAATGTGAACTTTAAGGTGTGTTGTTATAGCCCTACATCGTCCAACCGGAGAGTAGTTCAGGGTAGCATCATGAAGAGAAGATATTTATATGAGAATGTCCACTAGTGAAAGTATGATCCCTAGGCCTTGTTTCTAATCATTGAAACACCATTTACAATTAGTCATGTTACATCTTTGCTTCCTTCCACTCTTATTTTAGATTGTAATTACCACTTATAATCATCCATATTACTTGTATTTCACTATCTCTTCGCCGAACTAGTGCACCTATACACCTGACAAGTGTATTGGGTGTGTTGGGGACACAAGAGACTTCTTGTATCTTGATTGCAGGGTTGCTTGAGAGGGATACCTTTGACCACTTCCTCCCTGAGTTCGATAAACCTTGGGTGGTCCATTTAAGGGAAACCTGTTGCTGTTCTACAAACCTCTGCACTTGGAGGCCCAACACTGTCTACAAGAATAGAAGTGTGCGTAGACATCAAGCTATTTTCTGGCACCGTTGCCGGGGAGGTAAGGTAAAAGGTACTCACATCCTCTGGCTACTAAGCTATCTTCTAGTACTGTTGCTGGTGTGAGTGCTCGAAGTTATTTCCTTTAGATTCTGCAATTATATCTTTTTGTTTCTTGTTTTTATTTTCACTAGTTAGGCTGAATGGGAAACAACAACAAAATTAGAGAGCTTTTTGGAATTTTTCCTAAGGTATAACATGAATGGTTTGAAAAGAAAATTAAAAAACCCATGGAACTATCTTTGCATGCTAATAGCAATGTTATTAGTATGAATTTTTTGAACACCTTTGTTACTAATTCTATGGAAACGTCTAAGCTTGGGGGAGTTAGTTTTTATGAAAATGATCTTTTTAGCTCCCCAGCTTTAGAGGAGAAAATTTGCTCCGATGACACTTTTATCTCCTATATGTGGTGATTTTAATGATACTTGTGATATTTTAAATCCACATACTAAAAGCATCCCTTTTAAAATACCTATGGAAATTGTTGAACGTGTTATGAATAACTGTTATTTTGGAGATGGAATTGTCCATCCTGGTGATCATTTACTCTTTATACATGAATTATGTGAGTTGTTCAAGTGTGCAGGTATTTCAATGAACCAAGTTAAGAGGAAGCTATTCTCTTTATCACTTAAGGGCAAAGCAAGGGAGTGGTATGAGCTACTAGACCATCCTCATCATTCGGAGTGGAAGGAACTTGAATCTCTCTTTTACTCTAAATTTTATCCTCCTCATGAAATTCATAAAGATAGGAATTATATTTATAATTTGCATCCTCATGATGGAGAAAGTATTGCCCAAGCATGGGGGAGATTGAAGTCATTAATGTTCAAATGTCCCATTCATGAGCTCCCTAGTAATATTGTTATTAATAATTTTTATGCAAGGCATTCAGAACATTACAAGGACTATCTAGATACATGTTTAGAGGGATCCTTCACAAGTAAGAAGGTCAAAGCTAAGTGGGATCTTCTTAAAACAATTCAAAGCAATACAAAAGATTGGGATAACGACAAAGGTAAAGAACCAGGTATAAACTATGAGTATGATTGCATTAAGTATTTCACTGAAACTACTGATTTTCAAGAGCTTAGTGCTAAATATGGTCTTGATCCTCAAATTCTTGTTGATTGTTGTAGAGCCTTTGCTTCTCATATTAATGCTCCTAAAGAAAAATGGGACATGTATCATGAGCCTTTTAAAGACACTTGCATGAAAATAAAATTGTTATTAATGATAGCAATAAACATGCTTAAACCTCTGAAAGTACTATTTCTTATAAGCATGTTAATTTTTGTGTAGTACATAGACCTTGTGAAAAGAATCAAATTGAAGAAGAACAGGAATGAAAAAACTAGAACGTGGTATAGGGCACTAAATGATCTTAGTAAAAAAAGTTTGTGCCCTCTATCTTTTTATTTGTGAACTTTGCTTTGAAGTGGGTCATTTCAATTTTCAATGCTCGGGACATAATAATAGCCCTTCTAATCCAATATCCAATGAGTACTGCAAGTTTGTATTGTGATAACATGATCACTCCTAATCAGCATGATGAACTTACATTATTTTTGGGGTGTGAAGAGTTATCTAGAAAACCTTCTTTGGTAGATATGAGTGCTTTTGATATGAATATCGTCCTACATGGTTGTCATCTTTATTGTGTTGATAATTGTCACACAAATACTTACATAGAAAATATTATAAAAGATGAGATTTTACCAAAATATGACAGGACTAATATTTGTTTTGTTCTTACTAATGAAAAGGAGGAATCCTCCAAAGTTTCTTCTATTGTCTCTAACAATAAACCAGGGCATATGGAGAAGCTTCCTTTCAAGCCTCTCCCTCCTAAAGAGAAGAAGAAATAGAAGAAGAGGAGGAGTAAAAGGAGGGAGGAAATAGTATTTTCCCCTAAGAACGTTGATCCTATTATAGTTTTTGATGAATCTGAACTCAATGATGTTCTTATGCCTGTTACCTATAGTACTGATCATGATTGGGAAAACACAGTACTTTTGATATTAAAAATCTCTTTGGTACCAATTCTAAAAATGATAATATAAATAATTGTTGTACTATTAGTGCTATCCATGTTCCTTCCAATGATGATATGTTTACAAACGAACACAATTTGGAAGATAGCTATTCTATTGCTTATGATGACTAGCACAAATACATGTACGTTGCTACGGGTGAATCCATGATTTTGCATGATTTGACAAATGGTCACTATCGTTTGCAAGAAACGATGATAAGAAAAACTATCGGTTTTCATACAGGTTTTAGAATATAGTTAGCTATAGATGCTAAAAATAGTAGCAACAAGCAAACTTAAGGTGGCTATGAGCAGCTGACTCGTTAACAAATGTATAATCTCTTCTTCGGATCCAAAGAGTCCAGAAACCATGACACTGGCAGTAGAGCTCTCTGAAAAAGTAGTCCACCGTATTAGAAAACAAAATAGGAATCAAGAAAATTAATCAATCCAGTTTCGCTTCTCAGTCCCCGTGAGGCATTACTCCAAATACCATCGGCTCATAGGAGCACGTAGCAAGCCCACCTTGATAGACCTAGACATGGGTAACATCTAGTCCTGAGCAATTCCGAATACTGTGGGTTGAGAGGAATGTCATCGTCCTATTCTGTAACATGTAGTATGCTACATTGTGCTATCCTTTTGAATTGCATCGGGGGTTTGCAGAGTGTTTTTCTCAAGAGGCGATAAGCATAATAACTCAAAATAATGGAGTGTCTATTTCTATGTCGACTAAGAAATTCTAATTTCTAACTCGAAGATTGATTTTATATAGTAGTTGCACATTTCTCAGGTGACGTAGAAATAGCAAATCTGAATAAAAATGGTTGAACCTCGGATGACCTACTAATAAGAGAGCTCACGTACTATCAATTTCAATTTGGTACTCCCTCCATTTTAAAATATAAGATGTTTTAGCTTTGTTAATGAAGTGTATCTAGTCCGCTTTCAATATCTAGGTTCATCTAGGTTTAAAGTGAACTGGACACTAAAAGAAGTCTAGACACACTTATTTCATAAAGCTAAAACATCTTGTATTTTGAAACGGGGAGAGTACATGTTTGAATGTTGATCTTGTCAGAACTTTCAAAGTGGATTAAGCAGTATAAATAGCACTAATATATATACTGGGAGGTAGAAGATGGCAGCTAGAACTGCCATGGATCACAGCAAACACATTAGAGTAATATTTTGTGAGGTATGCAAAGTTTGGTATGGGCGGCAATGCGGGCACACGCTCCCCTTTCCTTAGTAGATCTTCCAAATCGAGCCTTTGCAAGGTGAGCACAGACTTGTTGTGTCTCCACACAAAGGCGAGCCGGCCATCCTGGAGAACAAACAATGACCCGGGCTTTGAGCCAGGGTACCTGAACCCGTAACCATTGGCAATGCCATCCCAGCAAAACTTCTCTCAATGTCCACGCTATCGGAATCCTCCTCGGCCATCCATGGAAACACCTCCGTCGATGGTTCACCCACCCGCACAACAAACATGGATGACCCATTCGGATGCACCACATAGTGTGAGCCCTCCAAGACCTTGGTTGCAATCAGTAGAAGCTTCCCCTCGCTGTCTTCCGCATACTCTGGTCTCGGATTGGCTGATGCAGAGCGTGCCACCATCTGGCGCAGCCCATTCTTGAGACGACATGCCATGGCAGAGAGGCTCCTCTGCAGGCGCACCTTGTCGCCGGCAGAATCGACAATGGGCAGTTGCAGAATCTTCTTGGACCCATGGAGCATCGCCTCGAGCTCCGGCCAGCCGACCAATGCCCCAGGACCAGGAGACATGCACATGATGCGACGGGGGAGAGCAGGGCAACCGTGGAGGGAGCGCTCCCTCGGCGGTTCACGGCCGCCTGCCCTGATGCGCCACTCCCTCCTTTCCCGTCCCTGGTGCCCCACGACCTTGACCATCCCCGACCCGCCCCCGCCATGGCGTGCCTCTGTTCGGCTCTGCGAGGTCCATGACCCTTGTTGTTCCCGAGCTCCAAACCCACCCCCGCGCAGCCCCTCCTTGATTCCTCCCCAAGCACGGTCGCATCCTCGCCTTCCGCTACCTCTCTTTTCCCCGCCTCCGACCGCAGGCAGCCGACGGCGGCACCTTACTCCACCCTCTTCCCTTCCTACAAATTCAAGCTCCGAAGACCACAGGAACGGGGATGAATCTCGGCGGAAGGGGTAGATCGGCGGCACACAGTTCCGTTCCTCCAGCCGGATGGGGAGGCGGCGACACTCGCGGAACATCTATGGATCACCGGGATGGGGATATCCTGTCCAGCTCCGTTCGTTCTTCTCAGCGTGAGCACGAACGATTCAGTTGACTTTGGCGGTGCGCCGCCCGCGAGTTCCATGTTGCCAAAAAAACGAAACGGTATTTTTGACTCATGGGTGGCATGGTAGGTAAATAGCCCAAAGTTAGAGAGGCAAAACGGTCATAAAAAAACTAGTTGACAGAAGCGATCCTTTCTTTATTATTAGGTATAGATTACAATATGCCTCCTATAATTGATGATTATAGTGATGAGAATAATAATGATAGCTATTTTGTTAAATTTTCTCCCACTACAATTAATAAGAGCAACTATGCTTATATGGAGAGTAATAATGATTATATGCATGTGGCTCATGATAAGAATGTTTTATGTGATAGTTATATTGTTAATTTTATTCATGATGCTACTAAAAGTTATTATGAGAGAGGGAAACATGGTTTTATGTATCTCAACAATATTAAGTTTCCCCTCTTTATGTTGAAAATTTTGAAGTTGCACTTGTTTTGCTTTCCTAGGCTTGTTGCTTTGTGTTTTCATGACTTCTTTCTTTACAAGATTATTTTTTATATGAAGTGGGTTAGACTTAAATTTGTTCCATATTTTCTTCTTGATGCTCTCTTTTACTTCAATTCATATTTTTATGTGAGCATCATCGAAATTATCATGCCTATCTTAATGGCTATAAAGAAAGAGCTTTTGGGAGACAACCAATAATATTTTTACTTTCAGTTTATTTTTGTTTTGTTGAGTCTTGGAAGTTATTGCCTCTGTAATAACCTCTTCTTATCCTTTTTGTTTGGTTTTTGTGCCAAGAATAACCTCTAATGAGAGGGAAGTAAGATATGGGGAAGTTGCTATCCCGAAATAGATTTCTGTGCGTCACTATAAAAAATCGTGAAAACTCTCAGTACGTCGGATTGAGCTGTAATATTTTGTGGCTATGCACCAGGTTATTACCCAACGTTCGTTAGTTTTGCACTTTTCGATTTAAGCAACAGAAGATTTTCGAAAAAATCGGTCTTTACCTACTGGTCTGTTTTGACAGATTTCTGCCATTATTTGCATTTGCCTCGGTTTCTTTTTTAGTTCTTTTGAACACTTGAGCTTTTAGAAGGAATTGCTATAGTAGCTTGAGTTTTAATGGTAGTTTTACTTGTGTTGAAACTAAACCCAAAGACTTATTATGTTGAATACACTAATGTTGCTAATAAAGATTGTGTGAAGTTTTGCATGAAGGAAATTTTCAAGTGTAGGGAAGAATAATGTGATGAGATGAAGTATGGATAAAATCTCAAGCTTGGAGATGCCACCCGTGTCACCCCAAGAAATATTCAATAAGTACAAGTGTCAAAGCTTGGGGATGCGCAAGGCATCCCCTTCTTCATCAATAAAAATCTCAGGTTTTCTTCCAAAACACTTCATTTTTATTGTTTCATGCACAATTATGTTGTTCTTGGAGCGTCTTTGTTTTTGCTTTTAGTTTTCTTTTGTTTAGTTTGCTTAAATAAATTGGTTGGACCCCGTGATACGTTGCTAACGTATCCATAATTTTTGATGTTCCTTGCTTGGTTTTATCTACTTTCTTATGTTTTGTTCCAACTTTGGAATACTTTTCATACACTTTCTTGGATTAACCTATTAACAAGAGCCATAGTGCCAGCTGTCTGTTTTCTGCTGTTTTTGGTTCCAGGAAAGTCAGAAAATGAATATTCTCGGAATTGGACGGGAAAAAAGCCAAAGTCAGTTTTTCACCGAGGGACACAAGGAGCCAGAGTACGAGACGGAGAGGGGCCAGGGGGCCGCCACACCACCTGGTCGCGCGGCCAAGCCTGGCCCGCGCCGGGGGGTGGTCTGGCCGCCTTAGGCACCCCCTCGGCCTCCCCTTCCTACTATAAGATGTCTCCGATACAGAAACCCTAAGTACCCGATCAAAATTCCACGAAAGAGTCTATAGCCATCGTCATCTCCATCCCAAGATTGGGAGGGATCTCAAGCTCTTTGCGGCACCCTGCCGGAGAGGGGAATTCACCGTGGAGGCCTTCTGCATCACCATGCAAGCCTCCAGTGTGATGCGTGAGTAGTTCATCTCTAGACTACGGGTCCATGTAGTAGCTAGATGGCTGGTTCTTCTCCTTTGTGCTATCATGTTTAGATCTTGTGAGCTCCGTTCATGATCAAGATCATCTATTTGTAATTCCTACATGTTGTGTTTGCAGGGATCCGATGGATATTGAGGTGCTATTTCAGATTGATTATTGATTCTATCATGTCTTTGTTATTTATGATCTTGCATGCTTTCCGTTGTTAGTAGCTATGTTTGCCAAGTAGATGCTAGCAACTCCAAGAGTTAGTATTTATGCTCGATAGTGGGTTCATGCCTCTAGTAATCTGGGGAAGTGAAAGAAATCTCTAAGGTACTAGATGTGTTGTTGCTACTAGGGAGAAAACAACAATCCTTTATTCATAGAACAATCGTACTGTTTACTTTACACGCAATGTGTAATGCAATTATCTGTTGCTTGCAACTTAATAATGTAGGGGGTTTGGATGATAACCTAAAGGTGGATTATTAGTCATAGATGCAGTTGGATGGCGGTCTATGTATAATGTTGTAATGCCCAATCAAGTCTCAAAGGAGTCAAGATGAGTAGTATATGCATGATTGCTTTCTCGATGTTTGTTAATTGCCCCGCTGTAATTTGTTCACCCAACATGTCATTTATCTTAAGGAGAGCCACCACTAGTGAACTATGGACTCCGGTCCTTTCTTTTATCATCAATCATCAATCAACTGTTTACTGCTTTCTGTTTACTTTCTGCAAACTATTACTTTCTTCCACTCGATACGTTTAATCCTTTGTTTTCAGCAAAACCGGTGAGATTGACAACCTCATCACAAGTTGGGGGTAAAGTTCTGTGGTTGTGTTGTGCAGGATTCCACGTTGCTGCTAGCACCGGTAGTGCGCCCTGCCAAAGCTCAGCTAGCAACACCTTGGAGGTGTTTCCTTGCTCCTACTGGATTGATAACCTTGGTTTCATAACTGAGGGAAAACTTGTTGATGTGCTCATCATACCTTCCTCTTGGGGTTCCCCAACAAGCTCGATATATTTTGGGCCATCAAGCACTTTTTCTGGCACCGTTGCCGGGGAGTCAAGGACATCTTCACAAGGGGAGTCCTTCATAGCCAATCTTTTTACTTTGTTTTATTTTTTTTGCTTAGTTTAATTCTTCTTTGTTTGCTTGTTTCTTTTTATAAAAAATACAAAAAAAATAGTTTCTACTATAGTTGTTATTTTCGTTGGTTTGTTATTGTCTTGCTTTATCATGCTTTCTATCAATGGCTGGTTTCTTTGAAACTAGATCTTATTGGCAAGGTGGGTTCACGGAAGAACAAAAATATTATTATAAGGAACACCGCTTGTCACAAAAAGGGGAACACTTATGGGAACAAATTGATAAATTGTATACCATTGCTAGAAAGGTGTGCTCTACTTATAATTTTACTTATTGCTTTGATAAATCTTATTGCTGTAGGAGGTATAAACACATCCCTTTTCAATGTGAGTATAATGATGATGTTACCATATGTTCCTATGTTAAGGAAAATTATGACTTTTATGATGTGGAACAAATTGAAGAATTTATTGCTTGGAAGGGTGCATTTGAACTTGCTTATTTGCTTGAAAATATTGATGATGCACCTTATAAATATGAGGTTTATGATATACTTAAATTTTTCTTTGATAATTACAAGGTAGAGAATGGATATATTCTTGATTATCTTAATAGATGCTCTCCACCAATCGAAGAGACTAATGCCTTGTAGGAACCTATGGAAGAAGAAATTGCTGAAACTAGAGGCTCATTGGATGAAAAAGAGGAGGAGAGTGATGAACAAAAGGAGGAAGAATGGATCTACCCATGCCTACCTTCTAATGAGAGTAACTCTTTACCCCTTACATTATTTGATCGTCCCCCATGCTTACCAAAGGAGGATGAATGTTATGTTCATGTGGATTCTTTTGAAAATGTTTATAATAAAGCTCTAGATGATGGTCCTATATTGGTTGATAATATTAATTGTACTACTATTGAAAATGAGATTGACCAGTCATCTTGTTATAAAATTGTTAAAAGTGGGTATGAAGGTTTTAATCCCACTATTTTGAGCTTGATAAAAATTATGTGTTTGTAGATCATGAAAAACATGCTTTATGTGATAGTTATATTGTTGAGTTTATTCATGAGGCTACTAAAAATTATTATGTGAGAGGAAAATATGGTTGTAAAAGTTTTCATGGTACCGAAACACCTCTCTATGTGTTGAAAGTTTTGAAGTTAACCTCCTTTTATATTCCTATGCATGTCACTTTGTTCTTTGTGAATTTATTTGCATATAAGATTCCTATGCATAGGAAATAGGTTAGACTTAAATGTGTTTTGAATTTTCTTCTTGATGCTCTCTTTTACTTCAATTCATATTTCTTATGTGAGCATCATCGAAATTATCATGCCTAGCTCAAAGGCGTTAAAGAAAAGTACTTATTGGGAGATAATCCAAAAGTTTTAGATGAGTCTTGGAAGTTATTACTTCTGTAATAACCGCTCTTTATCCTTTTTTTTTGTGCCAAGAGTAACCTCTAATGAGAGAGAAGTAATGATTGGAAAAGTTGTTGTCCCGAAACAGATTTCTGTGCTTCATCGTAAAAATTCGTGTAAAATCTATGTACGCCTTTTTGAGGCATGCATTTTTGTGCTTCTGCCCCAGGTTGTTATCTAACTTTCGTTAGTTCAACATTTTTTAATTTGAGCAACATAAGGTCTTCGAAAAAATTCGTATTTACCTGCTGGTCTGTTTTGACAGATTTCTGCCATTATTTACATTTGCTTCTTGTTGGTTCCTTTTTGAGTTCTTTTGGGGAATTGAGCTTTTTTAGGGTAGTGGTACAGTAGCTTGTGTTTTAATGGAGTTTTATTGGTGTTGAAACGGAACCCAAAGACTTATTATCTTAAGTGCACTAATGTTGCTAATAAAGATTGTGTGAAGTTTTGTATGAATGAAAATTTTCAGGTGTATAGAGAGAATGATGTAATGAGATGAAGAATGGAATAAATCTCAAGCTTAGGGATGCCACGCGTGTCACCCCAAGAAATATCCAAGAAGTACAAGCATGAAAGCTTGGGGATGCCCAAGGCATCCCCTTCTTCATCAATAAAAATCCCAGGTTTCTTCCAAACACTTCATTTTTATTGTTTCCTGTACAATTGTGTTGTTCTTAGAGCGTCTTCCTTTTTGTTTTCGTTTTGGTTTTTCATTTGCTTGGTTTGCTTAGTTTGCTAAATAAATTGGTGGGACCCCCTCTTTCATGCATTGGTTTTCAAATAGTTTGGTTTGGATTGGAAAATAGTAGGAAAGTTCATGCTTAAGTGGTAAAGAGAGCTTGTTTTTGACTGTGGCCTATGCTTTGTCATGCCATGCTTGATATTGTTTTGGATTTATGCTTAGTATTCTTTGTTGTAGCATGACTTGTTATAAACAATTGAGATTTCTTAATGTGCCTTGGAAGAATCATGCGTTGTTTTAGCATATTAAAGCATAGTATTGTGGTATTCTCCTTTGATGCTTTATTTGGGTTGACTTGGCACATGCTCACACCATGTTATGACCATCCCAAGTCACCATAAGCCTTTATGATCCTTTAGTTTTTAACTTGTATTATCACTTTATGCTTTGATTAATGATGTTTTGTCGCTCTGCATGATTATGGCCATTATTGCTCTCTTAGTTTGTCGCTCCCAGTATTTTGCTAGCCTCCATAACCAAGTGTGAGTCCCACTCATGCATCCAACTCCTTAAACCAAGTTATTCCAAAGATTCCACCATACCTACCTATTAGCATATGCTATTCCAAGTATATTCATGTTTTTGTCTACCTTCCGAATTAAACTTGTTATGTGAAAATTAGTGATTAAAGCTCTCACGAACTTGATGGCACACTTTACTTTTCTTGCACTTAATAAACTTGAACCATTGTGTCATCTGTGTTGTATATGCTTGCACTTATTTGTTGGGGAGTAGCAGAACCATGTTGTCATGCGGAACGCTTTCAACATTGCACTTGTACTTTGTACCTAGTTGATATCATGCTCTTTTGTCTATGGATGTCGTCGGTGTGAAATGGAAGGGGAGCTTGTAAGTCCATGGAGTTATGTATGTGTGTTTGAGAAACGCCTGGGCCGCTGGTCTAATCCATGCCGTCATGGTGGAAACCTGTAGCGTAACCATAATGAGATGTCTATGAAGCATTCTTCTTATAAAAAAAAGAGTCAGATATTGAAAAAAAGAGAAAAAGAAAAAAGGATATGAGAAAAGAGAAAAGAGGAAAGAGAGAAAAAACACCATTTTCCCATGGTAAATAAGAAGATTGCTGAGATGCTCATTGTCTGCTTGCCTTGTCATTTTGATATGGGGATTCTTCCATATCATCGGGCAAGGGGTACCTCGTTGGTGGTTCTCTATGATACACGTGTACTTACGATGACAAGAACTTACCGGTGACTAAACTTGAGTAGCATGAGGAGCGGCCCTCGTATTCAAGGTACATGAGATTTCCAACTTATACTTCATCAAGCATATACTTCATAGTTTGTTCACTTTAACCTTAATCACTTCAAGATGCTTATGATAGGGGCAATGAGAGCTGAAAGCTAACAAGTACCATAATTTTTTGAAGTTCTTTATGAAACTTGAATCCCTACTTCCTTCTATGAAGGCCCTTCTTTTACTTTTATGTTGAGTCTCCACCTTCTATCTTTATGCACCTACTTTGAGAGCTTAGTGGCCATTCTTAGTTCTATGTGCATTGTCCCAAGACTTGTTGATTGATGCATAACTTTGATATTGCTTATTTTAAACTATTTGTATCTAGTCACTCTTATGAACTTTGAAGGTGTCCTATGCATTTATGTTTGCTACTCTATGAGGGACAAGCTGAATGCCACTATGCTATGTTTTCTTTATGTGAAACAAACAAACGTCTTGCAAAGCATTGTTATGCATGAATCTTTTGTTTGTGCCTTTTCATGTTGCAACATAGTTGCTATGTCTTATTGTAGAACTTTATCTTTCATGCTATGTTGAAGTACTATGATCCCAACTTCCAATGTTTTACAAATACTTTGATCAAGTTTACGGTGGTGCATGTCACCTAAAAAATTATTCTTTCTTCTTATCACTTACCTACTCGAGGACGAGCAGGAGTTAAGCTTGGGGATGTTGATACGTTGCTAACGTATCTATAATTTTTGATGTTCCATTCTTGGTTTTATCTACTTTCTTATGTTTTGTTCCAACTTTGGAGTACTTTCTATACACTTTCTTGGACTAACCTATTAACAAAGAGCCACAGTGCCAGCTGACTGTTTTCTGCTGTTTTTGGTTCCACGAAGTCAGAAAATGAATATTCTCGGAATTGGACGGGACAAAAGCCAAAGTCAGTTTTTCACCGAGGGACACACAGAGCCAGAATACGAGACGGAGAGGGGCCAGAGGGCGGCCACACCACCTGGTCACGCGGCCAGGCCTGGCCCACGCCAGGGGATGTGTGGCCAGCCCAGGCACCCCCTCGGCCTCCCCTTCCGACTATAAGATGCCTCCGATACAGAAACCCTAAGTACCCGATCAGAATTCCATGAAAGAGTCTGTAGCCGCCGTCATCTCCATCCCTAGATCGGGAGGGAACTGAATCTCTTCCCGGCACCCTGCCGGAGAGGAGAATCCACCCTAGAGGCCTTCTTCATCACCATGCAAGCCTCCGGTGTGATACGTGAGTAGTTCATCTCTAGACTACAGGTCCATGTAGTAGCTAGATGGCTGGTTCTGCTCTTTGTGCTATCATGTTTAGATCTTGTGAGCTCCGTTCATGATCAAGATCATCTATTTGTAATTCCTTCATGTTGTGTTTGCGGGGATCCGATGGATATTGAGATGCTATTTCAGATTGATTATTGATTCTATCATGTCTTTGTTATTTGTGATCTTGCATGCTTTCCGTTTTTAGTAGCTATCTTCGCCAAGTAGATGCTAGCAACTCCAAGAGTTAGTATTTATGCTCGATAGTGGGTTCATGCCTCTAGTAATCTGGGGAAGTGACAGAAATCTCTAAGGTACTAGATGTGTTGTTGCTACTAGGGAGAAAACAACAATCCTTTGTCCATAGAACAATCGTATTGTTTACTTTACACGCAATGCGTAATGCAATTATCTGTTGCTTGCAACTTAATACTGGAGGGGGTTTGGATGATAACCTGAAGGTGGATTATTAGTCATAGATGCAGTTGGATGGCGGTCTATGTATAATGTTGTAATGCCCAATCAAGTCTCAAAGGAGTCAAGATGAGTAGTATATGCATGATTGCTTTCTCGATGTTTGTTAATTGCGTTGCTGTAATTTGTTCACCCAACATGTCATCTATCTTAAGGAGAGCCACTACTAGTGAACTATGGACCCCGGTACTTTCTTTTATCATCAATCTTGAATCAACTGTTTACTGCTTTCTGTTTACTTTCTACAAACTATTACTTTCTTCCACTCGATAAGTTTAATCCTTTGTTTTCAGCAAAACCGGTGAGATTGACAACCTCATCGCAAGTTGGGGGCAAAGTTCCGTGGTTGTGTTGTGAAGGATTCCACGTTGCTACTAGCACTGGTAGGTGCGCCCTGCCAAAGCTCAACTAGCAACACCTTGGAGGTGTTTCCTTGCTCCTACTAGATTGATAACCTTGGTTTCATAACTGGGGGAAAACTTGCTGATGTTCTCATCATACCTTCCTCTTGGGGTTCCCCAACGAGATCGATATATTTTGGGCCATCACCCCGCATTCATATGATGTTTCAAATAAGTTGATTGGTGATTGGAAAAGAGTAGGAAGTTTCATGCTTATAAGTGGTACAAAATGAGCTTGTTTTGACTATGGCCTAGACTTTATCATGTCATGTTTGATATTTCTTTGACTTTATATTTAGTAATTATTGTTGTAGCATGACTTGTTTCAAACAATTGACATTGCATAATGTGCCTTGAAAGAATCATGCGTTGTTTTAACATACAAAAAGCATAATTTTGTGGTATTCTCCTTTGATGCTTTATTTGGGTTGACTTGGCACATGCTTACACCATGTTAAGACTATGAACAAGTCACCTTAGCCTCTATGATCATTTAGTTTTTTGACTTGTAATATCACTTTATGCTTTAATTAATAATGTTTTGTTGCTTTGCATGATTTAGCCATTAGTGCTCTCTTAGTTGGTCGCTCCCAGTCTTTTGCTAGCCTCCACATGTACCAAGTATGAGTTCCACTCATGCATCCAACCCCCAAGAAAACTATGTTATTCCATAGAGTCCACTATAAATTCTTATGCATGGTGTTTTACACTATTCTAAGTATATTCATGTTTTTATCTACCTTCTAAATTAAACTTGTTATGTGAAAATTAGTGATTAAAGCTCTGACGAACTTGATGGCGTACTTTACTTTCTTGCACTTAATAAACTTGAACCATTGCGTCCATCTATGTTGCATATATGCTTTCACTTTATAAGTTGAGAATTAGCAGAACCATGTACCATGGGGAACGCTTTCTACATTGCACTTATTATTCAGTTGATATCATGTTCTTTTGTTTATGGATCCCGGCAGTGTGATATAAAAGGGAGCTTATAAGCTCATGGAGTTTGTATGTGTGTTAGAGAAACGCCTAGGCGACTAGCCTAAGCCATGCCTAATCATGGTGGAAACTTGCAGCATAACCATAGTGAGCATTCTGTGAAGCATCCTCAATAAAAACCTATGCAAATAGCAAATAAAAAGATCGTTGAGATGCTCATTGTTTGTTGCCTTGTTATTTTGATATGGGATAGCTCCTGTATCATGGGGCAAGGGGTACCCCGTTGGTGGTTATCCATGATACACATGTACTTACAATGACAAGAGCTTACTCGTGACTAAAGTTGAGTAGCATGAGGTTCGGTACTCGTAGGCAAGGGGCATGAGATTTTCGACTTATAACTTGTCAAGCATATCCTCATATTTGTTCACTTTAACCTTAATCAGCTAAAGATGCTTATGATAAGGGCAATGAGAGCTGAAAGCTAGTAAGTACCATAATTTTTGGAAGCTCTTTATGAAACTTGAAATCCCTGCTTCCCTCCTATGAAGGGCCTTTCGTTTTTACTTTTATGTTGAGTCTCCATCTTCTATATTTATGCACCAATTGAGAGAGCATAGTGATCATTCTTAGTTTAATGTGCATTGTCCCAAAACTTGTTGATTGATTCATAACTGTGATATTGCTTGTTCTTAAATTATTTGTATCTAGTCACCCTTATGAATTTTGAAGGTGTCCTATGCATTTATGTTTTGCTATACCATGAGGGACAAGCTGAATACCATTCTTATTATGTTTTCTATATGTGAAACAAACAAACGTCTTTTAATGCATTGTTATTCATGAATATTTTGTTTGTACCTTTTCATGTTACAACATAGTTGCTATGTCTTATTGTTAGGACTCTATCTTTAATGCTCATGTTTAGAGTACTTTGATCCCAGCTATCTATGCTTTACAAATACCTTGATCAAGATTGTGATGGTGCATGTCACCTCAAAAATTATTATTTTTATCACTTACCTACTCGAGGACAAGCAGGAGTTAAACTTGGGGATGCTTGATACGTTGTAAATGTATCTGCAATTTTTGATGCTCCATGCTTGTTTTGTATCAACTATCTTATGTTTTGTCTACACTTTGAGGCATTTTTATATATTTTTTAGAACTAACCTATTAGCAAGATGCCACAGTGCTAGTTGCCTGTTTTCTGTTGTTTTTTGTTTCAGAAAATCTAGTAAAGAAATATTCTCGGAATTGGACGAAACAAAGTCTGAAGTTCCTATTTTTCCCGACACGAGACGGAGTCCAAAGCAGAGACGAAGGCGGGCCAGGGGCTAGCCACACCATTGGGTGGCACGGGTCCCCTTGGCCACGCCACCAAGTGGTGTGGGCCCCTCAGGCCTCCACCGACCTTGCCCCTTCGCCTATAAAAGCCTCCCGGGATGAAAACCCTAAGAACCCGATTAGAATTCGACAAAAAATTCCACAGCGCCGCTGCCATCGAAGAGGAGATTCGAGGGACAAAAGTCTCTATTCCGGCACCCTGCCGGGATGGGGAAGTGCCCCTAGAGCCATCTCCATCGACTCCACCTCCATCTCCATCGCCGTTGCTAACTCCCATGATGAGGAGGGAGTACTTCTCTCTTGAGGCTAAGGGCTCTACCGGTAGCTATGTGTTCATCTCTCTCTATGTGTGATCTTATGAGATCATGAGCTTTGTAATCTATAGATCTATTCTGCTACTCAAGTGCTTTAATTAATCTCTGCTTATCCCCACATGTGTGAAGTTGACAGTGTGCACACCGTGTGGCACTTTGGCTAAGGTTATAGAAATAATTATCATGAGTATAATTTGAGTTCGATGTCTATATGAGATTGTGGTGTTTGTTGGAACCATCTAGCGCTCAAGGTGACAGCGAGGGGTTATCTAGATGGGGAATGCGAACTTTAAGGTGTGCTCTTATAGCCCTACATCGTCCAACCGGAGAGTAGTTCAGGGTAGCATCATGAAGAGAAGATATTTATATGAGAGTGTCCACTAGTGAAAGTATGATCCCCAGGCCTTGTTTTTAAGCATTGAAATACCGTTTACAATCAGTCCTATTACATGTTTGCTTGCGGCCACTCTTATTTCAGATTGCAACCAGCACTTATAATCATCCATATTACTTGTATTTCACTATCTCTTTGCGAAACTAGTGCACCTATACAACTGACAAGTGTATTGGATGTGTTGGGGACACAAGAGACTTCTTATATCTTGATTGCAGGGTTGCTTGCGAGGGATACCTTTGACCACTTCCTCCCTGAGTTCGATAAACCTTGGGTGATCCACTTAAGGGAAACTTGTTGCTGTTCTACAAACCTCTGCACTTGGAGGCCCAACACTGTCTACAAGAATAGAAGTGTGCGTAGACATCAAGGGACTACTCCCTCTTCATCATGGAGATGATGCAGATGATATTGAAGAAGGTGGAGATCTAACCGGTGGCGGCACCGATGATGTTTCCCCCGCCAACCTTCATTGGTTCTAGCTCGGTTTCGATGTTTCTATGTTCCCATGCTGCCTCCTTAGGGATTGTCCTAGGGAAAGTTTTTATAGGAATTTTTAGGTTAAGACTTCGAGATTGAGATGAAGACGGACGATTGCGGAAGCTCGAGGGACAAAGCAGCCCTAGTGGCATGGCCATGGTGGGTCGCACCACTAGGCCTCGTTTAGACCTTGTAGCTCCCCTTTAGTGATCCAATTACTCCAGTCCTTCCTCTTCACGAAAAATAATCCTCGAAAAATCTCAGATCCATTTGACTTCATTTAGATCATGAAAGATAAAATACACAAAACAAGGTTTTTCTATCCTATAGAGTTATAACTCAAATAAAAGGGGATCATTGGTAAACCCCCATAAATCAATGTGAAACATGGATATAACATTGTAAATGAATATATTTCAATAAACTACAAAGTTCATGTATGCATTTTACATGCATCAACGCCCCCAAACTTAACATATTCTCGTCCTCGAGCATGAATGAAAGGACACAAATGCTACCTAGAGGGGGTGAACAGGCGGTTTAAAACTTTTACAAGATAGGCTTAACAAATACGGAATAAAACTAGCATTTACTTTATCAAGAACAAAGCCTATATATACCATGGTTCACCTATGTGCTCCAACAACTTATCCTAGGTTGCGTCCAAACAAATTTGAGCATGCCGAAAAAGCCCCAACCCGTGCTGCATATTTGAGACACGCAAGCCCGGCTACCACAAAATCCATTTGATAAAGGACACACCATTTGTTAACAATACTTCCTGATATGTTGAAAAATGGTACTTCCTCCGATTCAAATTATTTGACTTGGATTGTTTGTATAGATTTAGATGTATCTATACATGTTTTAGTGTTAGATACATCTGAGTCTAGATAAATCCAAGTCAAATAATTCAGATCAGAGGGAGTACTGATAACTTCTGACCGGTCAATGTCATTTAGTGATTCATATGATATTCTATAGAAAATTTTAATTATAATATTTTTTAACAATTACTTTTGGGCATAAATATGGTTTGCACACCATAGACCATATCCAAGACTATTATATCTAATATGGTATTTTTGATAGCTGTTTTTTCTGGAATTAACGTGGATTTCAAGCGTTGGCTTCATACAATGCAGCAACCGACATGCTTAAGTCGGTGTGCAGCTTAGATGCGACATGTTAATATGCGCTCTCGCCAAAGTTTAGTGCAGCATGCCAATAATGGAAAGAATAGTGACTCTTTCATTCATACTCCCTCCGTTTAGAAATATAAGATGTTTTAGCTTTGTGAATCGAATGTATCTAGACATCTTTTAGTGTATAGGTTCATAGAGGTTTGGAGTGAACCTATACACTAAAAGGCATCTAGATACATTCATTTCACAAAGCTAAAGGTCTTATATTTCTGAACGGAGGGAGTACTCTCAATCAAACAAGTCACGGGGATTTTACCCTCCTAATACCTTCGATCCGGATTCACGGATGTAGTATAATAGCTTTTTCCCTAGAACACCTAGGTTTAATCGAACCTTAGAAAGCAATGCTAGAAAGAAATAAAAAGGACATGTCTATTAGACTTTGTTTCTTTGTTTACCGGACCAATCTAGTTTACTTTTATAATGGGTTGAATCAATGGCGGAGATAGGCCAGGGTTGAAAATCCACCTGCAGCTGCACATCATATGGGATAAAAGATAATAATAAGCACAATCATGTGTAAAGTTTTAATAGTGATAATCTCTTGTGGGCGACACATCCTAATATACTAGAGCCCTCGTGATGCAGTGGACATAGCAAAAGTATTTTAATCCAACCGAGTGCACCATGAAGCAACGGGCTACAAACGATTATTAAGTGTAAAACACAGATTAAAGCATTAAGTGGTGATGTTGTGAACCCAAATAGGATGCTAATCAAAGACCGTACTACCCTTTCTGTCACTGGGGTTCCTATGAGATCGCCGCTAGCCAAGTATCTCACCTCAATCCTTTATCAATCTATGGGATCTTGGGTACCTACATGTCCACAGATCAAGACAAGAGACAAAGAAACAAAATATACAAATCACTATTTCAAACAATACACAATGCTCCCATGAATTAGATGCACATAATCGTTGCGAGGTTTCTCCCCAACCCGCAACCCGTGAGGACTACTCACTCATAACAATAAGATCAAAGATAGAAAACATTGTGCAAAATACTTAGATTAAAATCAAATATTCTTACAATGGTCACCGAATCACAAGGAGATCTAAAGTACAAAGCAATGGCTATGGCTAATGGAGGGGATGGATGATGGATGGATGAACAGCGAATGAACAATGGCGTGGATTTCCTTTGGTGGTATTGTGATGCAATCTAGGAATGGCGGCCCTCTGGCCGGCGGTTGGAGCCTCAAAATATATAGGCGTCTTCACGGAAGTTGTAAGGTTTGATGAGACGAAGTCGTCGCCACATGGTACGGGCGGATGGTACGGGCGGGCCCTGCCCATACCAGTGGTCGTTACGACGTCTGATGCCTGGAACTGACTCCATAATTACTTGGCCATGTGGACTTCCTCAACAACCTTCATTATGACTCCTGATTTCACATTAAAAAACGTGATTTGCTGCACAACACAATTCAAAGCAAGGTTTTGCATATCTTTGCAATTATTAGTCATTAGTGGAAAGGATTGAGAGTTTCTTATCAATTTCTTGACCGAAAACAATGTTTAAACGCGGTGGAAGATTGCTATTTTTAGAGCCATCAACCTCCCCAAACCTCAAACCTTGATCGCCCTCGAGCAAGAAGATGTAGGGGTTCCGCGCATAAAAACAATAAATTTTACTCTACGCCCCTGAACCCCTGAAGCTGCCAGGACCTATCTATTAGTAATACAGTAACAAGAAGGGTTTTTCGCGAACTTACCCTTGAAGACCGAAAAGCGTTGTTAACGCTCAGGAGAGCGTGGTTAATGTAGATGAGCCGAAGCCGACCTCAAGGTCGTGATGAAGTCCTTGCGCTCCTTCTGGCTCCAACGACTTGAGTGCCTCAAGTGCGACACCTCGCGGGGAGTTACACATGTCCGGTGCCTGACAATGACTCCCGCTTCCCCGATCTAGCAGCAGTTGCGGAAGTAGAGCTCCCGGATCCGAATCCCGTAGCACGACGGCGCTCCGCGGTGAAGATGTCTCTCGCTCGCGCAGTCTAGACTTGGGACCACGATCACGAGAGAGAGAGAGAGAGGGGGAGAGAGAAAATATCAATTGGAGGTCCTCCCAAAAGTGGGGAGACCTTTATTGATTATTGGGTGTATTTTTCTAGGCCAAATACCCGACTTTATATAGGGGAGGGAAGGTACTACCTCCCTCAAGTCCCGGGGTGGGACTAAAGGAGAGGAGGGGTGGGGGAGGCGCCGCCGACCACCCCCTCATGGGCCCCACATGGGGGGATGGCCCAATAGGGCCGCCGGCCCCCCTGGCCCCTTCCCCCTCTTGTCTTTCCCTAATGGGCCCTCTCCCCTCCGGGATTTGGCCCATTAAGCCTTTGACCATTTAATTGATTTTTCTCTTTATTAAATAATTATGAATAAATGATTAAATCAATATTTAACATTCATTCACACATTATCTAATCTCCATGGTCATGGAACACCTTCCACCTCCACTCCGGACATCCTCCGGACTTACCGAAACCCTTCCGGTTTTCTCCCTACTTTTCTTCTGCGATTCTACTGATCCTATAAATGCTCTCTAAGCATCATCAAGCCCTTAAGAGTGATACCCCACGGTTCGGGAACACTCTAGACATGGTCGGGACACTCCCGCACCAATGATCGACAGAGGGACCTGGATGGCCATGTGACCCCTGTGCGTTCCACGAAGATCTTTCGTCGTTTGAACCGGGACAGTCATGTCTTATTCCCTTTGTCATTTGAGACTTGCATTGCCCGAGATCTGATCAATGACATCACCATGTCGTGTTCAATCTCGTTACTGAACAATGCTACTTAACTCGTTCCGACAAGTGATATCCCCATGATCTAATCACACGCTGCGCAACTATTGGATATAACTTGTCCGAGTGGGCCCTTGAGTATCTTTCCGTCACATGGACGGACAAATCCCGCTCTTGACATATATTGACTCTACGGTTTCCTCCGAATACCTGAACACACCTTTATAACCACCGTTTTACCAGATGGCGTTTGATGCTATCTAAGCACTCTTGGGAGATAGTGATTGATATAGCCTCACGGTCTAAGGAATAGTCTACGAGGATCCATTTCTAATCATCGTAACTTGAACTTCGTGACATGATCGGGTCACGATGTTTAGGTTGGGTATTGGTTCATCATCTCATTCTCTGAATGATATGACCTCATTTCCAACTAGCATAAATGCCACATGATCAGGAAACATGATCATCTGTTAACCAATGAACCAGTGACTAGAGTTTCACTGGGAACCCCTGGTTGTTTGTATATCACACATGTATTGATTATTCCACTCAATACGGTTATAGCATGATATAAAACTTAATCATAAACTATATGAAATATGATAATAGTCCTTACTACTATTTGTCTCTAGGGCATATTTCCAACAGAAGAAACAAAAGAACTATAAGGAATTCAACATTTAAACTTAAAACAACGAGAACAAGAATTCACTTACGGTTGGTAGTCATATGCGCTTGGTACTTCATTGATAACCCCGAAGTGCAGGCGATCACTGTATTACAATTCGATAAATATTTGAGTGTCAAACCCACGAGGAGCTGAAGGTAAACTATCTATTCTCTAAAGCCCTATAACCCACTTATATGGCCTTTTATGCAAAGCTAGGATCTAGAGTGTGTATGAGTGGTTGTTTTTACTATTAACTAGAATGCGGTAAATTGTTGGAAGTAATTACTATGAATAAACTAGTGCAAGTAAAATAGATCAAGTGAAGTGGAGTGATGGCAAGTTTTCTCAAGGGAGTAAATGTTTAGGCAAATTATTGTTTCATTCATTTGGTTGTCACAATTAGTTAAACACATATTATAGCTAGATGCATCAGTACTAAACACAATAAAGCATAAAGAACTCGATGATTAAAATCCCAAGGCACTATAATCTAGAGGAACAATAGGATTAATTAAGGACATGTGTCTAGCACGTGACACTCATAACCATCACATCTAACTTATATGGGTAAAGTCTATTGTTTCTTCTAGGTGGAGCCCCAAATCACAGAGTAGTCAAGTAAATGAACTACCACACACCCTAGTGATCGGTCCCTAAGCCAATTTAATGTGCTAAGAAGGGATTCATTCAGACAAATATGTCCAACCACCGCTTTAAGTTCTAAGGTCCCCAATATATTCCCCATTAATTAACCATGAATTAATATACCATGCATATAAGACTTGGAACACGGTTTTGTTCAACTCCCTCCGTTCCTACTCCTAACAACATGTAACAGTGATAACCTTATGCATCCCCAAACATATGTGTGCACTCATATATCAGTACATAAGACCATCATAGAAGATAAAAAACTTGTATGCAACCAAAATGAACTAGATCACAATTTGCATGAACAATCACTACTCAAACATCAACATAGAGATACAATAGATCATGGGAAAGTAAAATATTTCCTCATACATCATGTTTGCCAAGAGATTACAGTAGGTATATGGAGGGGATCTCGTTGTAGATGGTGATGGAGATGTGCCTCTCCAAGGGGGAGACGCGGCCACAAAAGGAGAGGAGATGGCGCCGGCGGTAGGGAGGCGTCGGCACCCTCCTATGGTGGTGGCTGTGCTTACAGAGCACCGCCCCTTTGCCTCCTTCTGACATCTGGAATTGACTCCACAATTACTTGGTCGTGTGGACTTCCTCAAAAACCTTCATTATGACTCCTGATTTCGCATAAAAAGCGTGATTCCTGCACAACACAATTCAAAGCAAGGTTTTGCATACCTTTGCAATTATTAGTCATTTGTAGCAAGGATTGAGAGTTTCTTGTCAATTGCTTGACCGAAAAACAATGTTTAAACATGGTGGAAGATGGCTATTTTTAGAGCCAGCACCTCCAATGTCACAAATTAGGGATATGAACTCCTAAGAGCCATTTGAGCACCAGGCGAAATGAAAGTCACACTATGGAGATTTTCCCATCATTGTATGCCGAGTGGTTCTCAGCTGCGGCACCGTAATATTCCGACCTTAGTGTCTTTCCTTCATTGTTTAGCTGAGGAAAGAGTGGAGCATGCCCTGCTGTTCTGCCCATTTGCGAGGGAGGTCTGAACTGAGAGTAAGAACACATTCAATATTCATCTCAACCGGAGAAGCTTTTCAATGCTAAAACTTTGGATCTTTGGCTTTGTTGTGAACTGCACTAGTTAGGAGGCCTCTATCCTAGTTATTACCTGTTGGCACCTATGGGATGCAAGAAACAAGCTTCAGGAGGAGGGCTGCAGTATCCATCCTAGTTCTGTGGCGATGAGGATAAATGCTTACATTGACATGATCAACACTCACGTAACCTGTCAAAATACCAACCAAAGGCGTGAGACTTCTCTGAAGGCTACGTGGTCACCGCCATCAGAAGGTAAACTGATGGTTAACCTTGATGCTACTCTCTTTGCTTCCTATGGAAGTATGGGTGCAGGGTGGTTATCCGTGACTGAAAGAGCATGTGGCCCCCCATGTGTGGTTTTCTTTAATGCCTTTAAGTTAGGCATAAGAAGCAAAGAAAGAATCAAGTGTTCTCAAATGAAGAAGCATTAAGATCAATACCTGAAATATTTTCAACAAGGCAAGGTATATCATCCAAGTAAGTTCTAGAGGATCCTCTCTCAATGCTCTTAGGTTCATTATTCTCATCAAAAGGGTTTGCAGGAACAATCCAATCAAGATTCTTTTCTATGGCGTCATGTATTGCTACTAGTTTGAAGGGTATTGGTATCTTAGGTTCCTCCCCATTAGGTTCGGTTTTGTTCATCTTTTCTCGTGTACCAACCACATCTACACATGAGCCTAGCATATTGAAACGTTCAAAAACTTTTCTAGCTTACTTGGCAATATCATAGAACTCCTTAAACAAAGTTTCTAGAATAAAATCCCTCTTTTCAGGATCCTCAATTTGTTTAAGCTTAAGAAACATTACTTGCATTAAGGGGTTGAGGTTAACAAACCTAGCTTCTAACATGTGAATTAAAGAAGCTGCAGCAATCTCATAATTTGGAGCAAGTTCTACAAGGGATCTATCCTCAGTATCTTCATGTTTGCTAACATGATTAAATAATTCTTCAATGTTATCTTTCCCATTTATAGAACCACTACCAATTGGAAGGTCTTTCAGGGTGAACTTGGGGATCAACATGGTGAGCTAAGGAAGAGGTGACAACTAAAGGAGACTTAATTTTTTGTGTGTTTTTTTTGAAATAAGAAAGCAAACAAGTAAAACTAATTTTTTTTTGTGTTTTTGAAGAACAAAACAAGCAAACAAAGAAAAAAGAAAACTAAGCAAAACAAAAACAACAAAGTAAAGAGATTGGTTATGCTTGTGAAGATGTCCTTGACTCCCCGGCAACGGCGCCATAAAATCGCTTGATGGCTCAATGCACGACGCCCAGAAAAATGTTGATGGCGGTGTTGATGTAGAGCTCGTTGGGAACCCCAAGAGGAAGGTATTGAGCACAGCAGCAAGTTTCCCTCAGTTATGAAACCAAAGTTTAATCGAACCAGTAGGAGCAAGGAAACACCTCAAAGGTGTTACTAGCTGAGCTTTGGCAGAGCGCACTACGGTGCTAGTAGGAACGTGGATAACCTGCACAACACAACCACAGAACTTTGTCCCCAACTTGCGATGAGGTTGTCAATCTCACTGTGTTTTGCGGAAAACAAAGGATTAAACGTATCGAATGGAAAGAAGTAAAAGTTTGCAGAAAGTAAACACAAACCAGTAAAAGATTGTAGATTGAATATAAAAGACAAGGACCGGGATCCATAGTTCACTAGAGGTGGCTCTCCTTAGATAGATAACATGTTGGGTGAACAAATTACAGCGGGGCAATTGACAAACACCGAGAAAGCAATACATGCATATACTAATCATCTTGACTCCTTTGAGACTTGATTGGGCATTACAACATAATACATAGACCGCCATCCAACTGCATCTATGACTAATAATCCACCTTCAGGTTATCATCCGAACCCCCTCCAGTATTAAGTTGCAAGCAATAGATTATTGCTTTACGAACTACGTATAAAGTAAACAATACGATTGTTCTATGAACAAAGGATTGTTGTTTTCTCCCTAGTAGCAACAACACATCTAGTACCTTAGAGATTTCTGTCAGTTCCCCAGATTACCAGAGGCATGAACCCACTATCGAGCATAAATACTAACTCTTGGAGTTGCTAGCATCTACTTGGCCAAGATAGCTACTAACAACGGAAAGCATGCAAGATCTCAAATAACAAAGACATGATAGAATCAATAATCAATCTGAAATAGCATCTCAATATCCATCGGATCCCCGCAAACACAACATGTATGAATTACAAATAGATGATCTTGATCATGAACGGATCTCACAAGATCTAAACATGAAAGCACAAAGGAGGAGAAACCAGCCATCTAGCTACTACACGGATCTGTAGTCCAAGGATGAACTACTCACGCATCACACCGGAGGCTTACATGGTGATGAAGAAGGCCTCCAGGGTGAATTCCCCTCTCCGGCAGGGTGCCGGGAAGAGCTTCAGATCCCTCCCGATCTAGGGATGGAGATGACGACGGGTACAGACTCTTCGTGGATTTTTGATCGGGTACTTAGGGTTTTTGTCTCGAGGGCAACTTATAGGCGGAAGGGGAGGCCGAGGGGGTGCCTGGGCTGGCCACACCACACCCTGGCACGGGCCAGGCCTGGCCGCGCGGCCAGGTGGTGTGGCCGCCCTCTGGCCCCTCTCCGTCTCGTATTATGGCACTTGATCCCTTCCGGAAAAATAGGCAATTTGGCTTTTGTCCCGTCCAATTCCGAGAATATTCATTTTCTGACTTTCCTGGAACCAAAACAGCAGAAAACAGGCAGCTGGCACTGTGGCTCTTGTTAATAGGTTAGTCCAAGAAATCATATGAAAAGTACTCCAAAGTTGGAACAAAAGACAAGAAAGTGGATAAAACCAAGCATGGAACATCAAAATTTATAGATACATTTGCAAAGTATCATGTTGTTAGTTGGCAGACTGGCGTATATCATAGATAACTATACTATCAAGGGGGGCTCTCAAGTGAGTAACTTGGTCATATCTTTCGAAGAGAGCTCAAACCTTTGCATATTTGCATCATCTTTCTTGGTTCTTATCCATGATAGGATTTATATCTTGTGTTAATATCCATGACAAGCTCAAGTTCATCGAAAACGGATTTCATATGCATTCTCTATTGCGTTTTTGATGTTGGAGCTTTTACCAGTTTGTGTTTTATAGATAGGTTAAACCTTTCATCATTAGGTTCTATCCTACCTTGCTGGACTATGATGTTTCCGTCCATAATATTGTAGAGCTTGTTTTCCTCTTTGTAACAAGCCCAAGATCATCAAAATCGGAGTCCAGATGCAAAAGTTATGATTGTTTTTGTATCCGTGTTTCTGTCAGTTTTGTGAGGGCCGGAGACTCCGGGGTTCGCACCCCGGAGACTCCGGCCCAAATTCTGGCCCAGACTCCGGGGGTGTACTAGGAGCATCTGGAGCTCGCCCGGAGTCCTGCCAGAGTCTGGACCCTAGAGACTCCGGTCCTGGGGGCTGGAGACTCCGGTCCTGAAGGCCAGGAACTCCGGGGTTAGTGGTCTGCAACGGCTAGTTGATGTGGGGTGGGGCTATAAAAGGCACCCTTCTTCCCCAAATGGTTGGTTGCTTGCTCTGTCTCTCCTCCATTGTTTCTACCTTCAAGAGACTCTCAATCCCTCCCATATTTCTTGAATCTTGTTGGGGGATTTGAAAGAGGAGATCTAGATCTACAACTCCACCAATCTATCTCTCCTCTATGTGAGGGGAACATCTTGGGATCTAGATCTTGGGCTTTCTTTTGTGGATTTCCGCTTGTATTCTTCTGCTCTTATTCCCCAATAGCATTTGTAGCTTTGGTGGAATTTGAGAGTGAAGGACTTGCCATTGCATTAGGTGCATCGATTTGAGTTCTCTACGGAGGATTTGGTTGGTGAAATCAAGAAGTTTGTCCCTCCTGGGTTCTTGGAACCCTAGACGGTTGTGTGGCCTTTGTGGCATGTTCTTGGGGCCTTCAATTAAGTTGTGGAGCTCTCCCCAAGATTGTGGCCTTGGTGGTGTTTATTGGGAGCCTCCAATTAAGTTGTGGAGATTGCCCCAATCTTTTACGGGTTTGGTGGCCGCCCTCAAGTGTCCCATAGTGGAACGGGTGTTTGCCATGCGGCGAGTGCTTAGGAGAATAGAGTGAGTGATGACTGCAAGTGCACATATCATTTGTAGCTAGTTTTGAAATAAAGATATCGATCCCACAGGGAGCAGTAGGCGAAAGGCTAAAATGCTTTTAACTAAAACTAAACGAAGTACTTAAGGAATAATTTTGAGATGCAAAAAAGGTAGAATTGTTTTTGGGTTTTCGATTGAATGAAGCAATTAACGTAAAGTAAAACTTAATGCAGAAAGTAAGAATCGCGTGCATAAAACAACTTCGAACTGCAATAGGGGGAAAGGCGTTCTCAGGGAGTGGTGGATACACCGCTAGCAATTTAGACTAAGAAATCAAGATTTTATAACAAATATTCTCATGATATGTATGTATGTGGGAGGAGCTCCATATATGGACAAATAGGCAGCAACCACTGCTCACATCATCCTTCATAACCATAGCTGACAAATAAACGACATCAATCGTACTATCCCGCTATTAAGGGATTTCTCCTGTGGCATGTACATGGCTCTATGAGTTCTCCTTGTTTCCCCAAGTTAGTACGTAAAGAATGACAACAGCTTTATAGTCACAGTAAGTGTTATCATCCCTCCGTCTACCAACAAGTAATCCCCTTTATCATGTCCCCATAAGAGACAAATATTAAGGAGGTGCACAACTCCCAACATCAGGATGAAGACAATTAACACATACACATAATGATGTATAACATAATAATCTCTATCTTATCTCAATCATATGCTAGGGTTTCTCCATCTCCCCAAGAACTAATGATCTACTCAGACATGGAGGCAATCAACATCATGGCAATGGTAATGGTAACAATTGTAAATGAATAGTTCTTGTATAAATCCACAACGAGTACGAAAATTACAACAAGATCTAGATGGGGTGAAGATGGGATGGATGGAGATGATGGTGGTGCAGTGGTTGATGAAGATGAAGATTGATGCCTTGGCCTCCCAGATCTACATAGGGCAAAGATGAATCCCTTGGGAAAGTTCCCCCTCCAGCTTCCTTCCGGAGGTGAGGTTTTCGGCGATTTTGGGGTGTTCTGTATGTTGTCTCTCCGATCCAGTTGCACGGGGTGAAACTGTTTGAGGAGGCGGTGGTGCCGCCAACTATACGACTGGAACTATACGACCGAGAAATTATTCCGGTCGTATAGTTGGTTGTTAAACTTTCTGGATGGCTCGACAGCTTCGGGTTTTCTTCTGGTGTTATTGATATTTTCCAAATAAGCGATTTACGTTATTTTTTACTCCTTTTCTCCCCAATACAATTTCTCCAAGAATTGTGTCCATTGTATCCATCATATGTCCTGATCCTGGTGAAAATAGACATAAAATGTGCGTGCGAACGCCATAAAATACCAAGATCCTACAACTATAGTTAAAATAATAATATAAAACATGATGCAAATATGCACTCATCAACTTCCCTAAGCTTAGACTCTTGCTCGTCCCGAGCAAGTTTATCTTAATGGATGTGATCTTCATATTCATGAAGCTGAATCGATAAAATAAATGAGGTAGTTGCAGCATGTGTTTATCATATATGATACATAGGAATAAGTTCATGAATAGTACCTTACTCGAAGCATCCGAATAATATTAGCATGCTTCCACACCTTAGCATTTAACAGTTCACAAAAGATCACTCTCAATATGATGTAAAAGTATTCAGTTCAACCGAATGAGTTAGTGAGGTAGTCCCAAGTGTTTTTGTATTAACATATTCACTTGGTATTTAAAATCTCAAACGCTTCTTTGTCATACTACAATATAGTGATGTATGCCTATTTGCTCTTTGCACATTCTCTCTTTTTCTTCTTTCTTTTCTTCTCTTTTTTATATATATGCACACACTTTTGTTTAAGTAATGTGCAAAGGAGCTAGCCATACATTCCACGTCATGTAGGAATTCAAAGTTTAACAATCTCAATTACCAAATTCCAATTGTATATGAAGCATCTTTATGACTTGAAGACTCTACCTCGACTTTTTCTCACTCTAATTTGATAACACTTTTGATTTTCCTTTGTTCAAGGTTTCTTTTTCAACTTAACTGATTAGATAATTTTTCTTTCTTTGTAAATCAAACCATGTACTTACAACATATTGACCAAATTATCTTTGTATGTTCCATTAATACCAATGGTGTGGAAGACTCCTATTGCTATCATCAAGTGCAAGTAAAATAATACTCAAGCCATTCATATATCCAATAGGACAAGCACAAACTCAATATTGCTCCATATATGATAATAAACTCGGAATTTCACAAATGGGATCGACTATTCCTTAAGGGAATTCAATTGACACAAACTCTATTTCTAAGCTGGAACTAATGCAAAACTAAAATAGTAATATAAAACTTATAAGATAGATTACAAGGTCTTAAAGATCTCCCCAAGCTTGGAATCAAGCCAGGCAGGATCAAATAACTCCTTGTTAGTACCTATTCCTCCTCCTGGGTAGGAAGAGTATTGCCTTCTTCCCCTGTGTTGCAAACTTTATCTATGCTTGCGAGGCGGGTGCTGAGCTTGGCCATGTCGTATTGAAGCTTCAAAATTTTCTTATTGAGGAATTTCTTCTCATATGTTAACTCAAAAACAGTTTTAATCAAGAAACCAACTCTACCATCGATGTCATTAACATTTTTCTTAAGGTCTTTGCTCATCATCCAGTAGGAGTCAATCCTTCTCCAATTGTTTCAACACATGCTTTTGAATCTTTTTCCAACTGATAGATCTTATCATGAATCTCATCTTGCCGCACCTTCTTAGGCTTAAGAGGCAATAGACCGAGAGGAGGTTTATAATAGGATCTTATGTTGTGACAGTAGGGATTAGGGAGATACTCATCCTTGCTCTTTCCCTTCTCTGCTTCCCTCATCATCTCCATCCTTTGCGGGAACATGTCCTCCCAGTTTGGGAGAGGCTTGATCTCTAGGATGGACGATGATGATGATCCTTTAGGCTCTACTTCTTCCATCCTCTTCATGGGATTCTCTTCTTTCTTCCTCCAAATCTTGCTGACATGGAAGGGCTGCATGGCTTTGCTGCACAGATATTGTTAGAAGGGGCTTGTATAGGGATGGCGAGGATTTTTCGAGGCTAGAGGTTGTAGCTCTATGAAAACTTAATGAAAAAGGTTAGATGTGATCAACTTTAAAAGGGGAGGTCAAAAACCCTAGCCACCGTACGTAACGAGCAACTATACGAGCGCGGCCCGTATAGGTCCTGCCGTATAGTTATGAACCGAATATAGATTTCCCTTCTACGGTGGAACCAACTATACGGCCGGAACTATATGGGCGGGAATTTTTATTCCTGCCATTTAGTTGGTCATTAAACCTTCAGTACTCTGAATATTTTTTTGGAGATGCGTCGATAACTATACGACAACAACTATACAGCCGGAATTTTTATTCTCGCCGTATAGTTGGTCGTTAAACTATCAGTACCCTAGAAAAGAATTTTGACAAAGGCATTGATATCTATACGACGACAGCAATACGGCCGGAATTTTTATTCCCACCGTATAGTTGGTCGTTAAACTATCAATACCTTTTGTAGACGGAATGAGTGATGTCAAAACAGCTATACGACCGCAACTAGAAGGCCGGAATTTTATTCCCGCCGTATAGTTGGTCGTTAAACCTTCTGGATCCATCAAAAATTACCCGCTTCTCTAAGAATTCTTTATTAATCTAAAACTTAATGAAATATCAAGTTTTGACAGAAAAATGACAGCTTAAACTTTTCGACCAATATTAGCATCCTTTGAATGGGATTTCAACATTATCAATCTTATTTTTCTTCGTTAGAGCTTTATTTCGCACGGGTTGCATCCCATGAAGCGGTCTTTTATGGTCAATAGATTGACCATGGTGCTGCTCATTTCGACTCAAATCTATCCCTCTTACAGTTTCCATTCCTTGTATATCTTTTCTTAATCACCTCTTCTAGGGTGGTCACATGTATGGTGACTGCACTTATATCTTATTTTGCTCGATAATGCTTCAAGCGTTGTCCATTTACCACCCAAGAAAGAGAGGGTGTTTTGAAGGATTCGTAGCATAGAAAACAAAAAAAATTCCTATGATGAGAACTATACGCCAAGATCTATCTACTAGATACAAGCAATAGGTGGATATACACCCATGGAGAACTTACCCTCAAAGACAACAAAGTTATGTTAACGAGTAGGAACTCGTGGATGATGTAGTTGTTCGCTTGCCGATCTCAAGATCGTGTGGAAGTCCTAGCGTCGCAAACCAGCAGCACATCCGGACTCGCACACACGTTCAGGCCACCGAACAACCTCCTCCTCCTCGCTCTAGTGATGCAACGGAAGCATCAACTCCTTCTAGACGAAATCGCACCGGGAACATGTATCTCGCTAATCCGAGACCATGGAGGAATAATACTAGAGGGGGAGATAGATCATTCACGAGGAGGTGTGAGGAAGAAGGGTGAGAGGGGTGGCCTTTTATAGGAGGAGGGGGGTACCCCTCCCCATGGACGGCGCCCCATGGGGGGTGACTCCTCACCTCCCCCATTCATGTGGTGGTAACCCCCTCCACATAAATGTGTCCATTAACATTCCTCTTTAAAGTCTTTACTTTAAATGCATTAAATTTCTCCAAATTTAATACGCTCTCATTTAATAAAACTCTTTATTAATTTTATTAAGAATTTTGTTAATTACTTTAATTAACAAACATTCACGTAAAACCGCCTACTGATGCGTCCATTTTGCATCACTATTCTATATCATAATTCACTGTTATTCATTGATATATTTCGTATTGAGAGGTGATACTTATGTTATTTCATCTGTTTTTGCATGGTTGATGACTTTTAGAGCATGGACCGTTGCAGTCAGGATTCTGATGGAAAACGTGTTGTTTGGAGGCAAAATTCACGAAGATCAGAAAATCCGGGAAAATATATGGAAAATCCTATTTTTCCAGAAGACGAAGGAAGCCAGAAGGGGGATGGAGATGGGCCACAGGGGGGCCAGACCACCCCCTGGCGCGGACCACCCTAGGCCGCGCCACTAGGTGGTGTGGCCGCCCTGGTCCACCCCTGGCTCTCCCCTCTGGCATATATATTCCTCCCGAAACCCTAAGACTCGGGGAGAGACCACAGAAAGATTCCGCCGCCTCTGCGGGGCGGAAAACACCGAGAGAGAAAGATCTCTCCGGTAGACAAATTTCTGCTGGGGGAATTCCTTCTCGGAGAGGGGAGATCGTCGCCATCAACACCACCATCAAGATGGACTTCATTGTGATCATCATCATCATCACCACCATCATCATCATCAGCACCCTCATCACCATCTCCATATTGCTGTAACAATTGGTTTGAATCTTGCATAGTTCATAGGGGAAACTTTCCCGGTGTTGATTACTCTTTGTAGTTGATGCTATTGAGTGAACCATTGAATTATTGTTTATGTTCAGATTGTTATACATCATTATTCCATATCTGATCATGATCCATATGATGTCTTGTGAGTAGTTCATTTTGTTCTTGAGGACATGGGAGAAGTCATGTTGTTAGTAGTGGAGTTGTGTTGAGAGAGATTCAATAGTTTGATATTTAAGTTGTGGTGTACTTCTTCTATTGGTGTCATGTGAACGTCGACTACATGACACTTCACCTATATGGTCCTAGGGGAATGCATTGTGTATTTGGCTACTAATCATAGGGGTTGCCGGAGTGACAGAAACCTGAACCCCCGTTAGGAAACCATTGTACAAGGGACGTAAGGGTCTTAGAGTTTAAAGCTGTGGTTAGGTTTCTACCTTAATTACTTTCTTGTACTTACGGATGTTTGCAAGGGGTATAATCACAAGTATGTATTAGTCCTAGGAAGGTCGGTACATTATCATAGGTTCACCCACACAACACTTAGCAAGCTAAAGAAGATTAATCAACTATATGAAGCGAAAGCACTTGACAGTCTTCCCATGTGTCCTCGAGAACGTTTGGTCATCGTAAGTAATACAACCGGCTTGTCCTTTGCTGCATAAAGGATTGGGCCACTTGCTGCATTTATTCCTACTATCTTTTATTTACTCGTACTTTGTTTACTTTCTTTACCAAAAAACCCTAAAAATCTGTTTGCTAAGTATTTGCAGAGAATTCCTGATCCATACTACTAGCCAGCACCTTCTGCTCCTCGTTGGGTTCGACACTCTTACTTATCGAAAATACTGCGATACACCCCCTATACTTGTGGGTCATCAAGACTATTTTCTGGCGCCGTTGCCGGGGAGGGAAGCGCTATTGGAGAGTGGAACTGGTAAAGGAAACTTCTACTGTGAGTATTGTTTACTTCTGTTAGTTGCTTTATTTTCGTTATGGATAATTCGCTGAGTTTCTTATTTGGTAATGCTACTACCACTGCTAAGGTAGTAGATGAACCACCACCTGCTGAGAATGATGCTTTTAAAATACCTACAAGAATTATTGATCGTGTTATGGATAACTACTATGTTGGGGATGGAACTGTCCATCCCGGTGATCATTGCTCTTTATACACGAATTATGCGGGTTGTTCAAGTGTGCATGTATTACTATAGATCAAGTTAAGAAGAAGTAATTCTCATTGTCACTGAAAGGAAGAGTTGGGGAATGGTATAAGCTGCTGAAAAATGGTCAAGCTCTGGAATGGGAGGAAATAGTGCCTCTCTTTTATTCAAAGTTTTATCCTCCTAGTGAGATTCATAAAGATTGGAATCAAATATACAACTTTTGGCCTCTTGATGGAGAGAGAACAACTCAAGCTTGGGGGAGATTGAAGTTACTAATGCTCAAATGTACTATTCATGAGCTCCCCAACAATATTATTATCAATAACTTTTATGCAAGGATTTCTCTTCATGATAAGGATTTGTTGGATGCTTCTTGTGCTGGATCATTCACTCACATGGAAGAAGAAGCTAAATGGGATCTTCTGGACCGTATTCAAGACAATGCTGAAGCTTGGGATAATGACAAAGGTAGAAAGTCAGGTATAAATTATGATTATGAATGCATTGAATCTTTTGTGGGAACAGATGACTTTCAAAATATTAAAAAGCTTATGGTCTAGACTCTCAAGCTATTGCTTCCTATTTTAAGGCTTTTGCTTCCTACATTGAAGTGCCTAAAAATAAGTGGAATAAGTATCATGAACCTTATAAAGATATTGCTAAGTGTGTTCCTGCAATAAATACTGAAGTTTATACTGCTAATCATGTTTTACCTGAACCTTACATTGAGAAAATGCCTTTCCTAGTTAAGATAAAGGAACACTCTATGATAGCTAGTATGGTTAATGAAAGTATGAATGAAGCTATTGAACCTGATAAACAAATGGTTGATGAACCCATAATAGCAAATGTGAAAGACCTTGTCACTAAATATGTAGAATAGGGACACACTATCCTTTGTAAGGATACCTCTAATATTGTTTCACATAGTAGTGTTATGAGAGCTAGTAGTCCTGTGCTTTCTATTAGAATAAGTGATCATTGTTATGATGGTCCTTGTGATAGTTATATTGTTAAGTTTATGCACGATACTGAAAGTTACTATCAAAGAGGAAAAACTGTTCGTATGCATCTCAATAATATCAAGTTTCCTCGTTTTATGCTGAAAGTTTTTATGTTGCACTTCTTTAACCTTCTTATGCAAGTAGCCTCTGGTTTCAACAACTTGTTTGTTTACAAAATTCCCTTGCATAGGAAGTGGGTTAGACTTAAATGTGTGTATTTTTGCTTCTTAATTCTCTCTTTCACTTCAATTCATATTCCTATGTGAGCATCTTCAAAATTATCATGCCCATCTTAATGGCTATAAAGAAAGAGCTTTTTGGGAGACAACCTAGTTTATTTTTGCTTTCAATTTGTTTTTGTTTCTTTTAGTCTTGGAAGTTATTACTTCGGTAATAACCTCTCCTTATCCTTTTTGTTTGGTTTTTCTGTCAAGATCAACCTCTAATGAGAGAGAAGTAATATTTGGGGAAGTTGCTGTCCTGAAACAGATTTTTGTGGTTCACCGTAAAAAACATGAGAGATCTCTTTATGTCGGTTTGAGCTGTAATTTTTTGTGCTTTTGCCCCAGGTTGTTATTTAACTTTCGTTAGTTTTGCACTTTTTGATTTGAGCAACAGAAGATTTTCGAAAAAATTGATCTTTACCTGCTGGTCTGGTTTGATAGATTTTGCCACTCTTGCATTTTCTTCTTTATTCGATTTCCTTTTTGAATTCTTTTTGGGTTTTTGGAAGGAGTTGCTACAGCAGCTTATGTTTTGATGGTTTTACGTTAAAGTTGGACTCAAAAGGTTTTATCACTTCACTTATACTAATATTGCTAATGAAAACTGTGTGAAGTTTTGTGTGAAAGAAATTTCCAGGTAGTGGAGAAAATGGTGTAATAAGGAAGTGAAAGGTTTTATGAGTCAAGTAATAAGTGTATGAAGATGAAGATATCGATGTTATTCAAGTGGGGACTCCGGAAGAATCTACTATATGCCAAATTCAGAGACCTACAGAGTCCGTTTTCAAATAGGTAACAGTTCCAGTAAGAAAAGTTCCGCAAAAACACTATCCAACTATATTTTTGCAGATTTTAGTCAATAAGGAAAGCAATGAAGCGAAAGAGGGACGGAAACAGCACCTGTGGTGCGGGCCCACCCCTGGCCGCGCCACCAGGTAGTGAGTCCACCCCGGACTCCGCCTCCGACTCATTTTTTCCTGGTACCTTCCTTTTGATATGAAACTTCGTAATATATAATCTCCTAGATCCCCTAAGGTTCGTATATTGTGTTCTCGTCGTGTCTTTCTTTCGATCTGTTTCTGAGAGGACATACTCTTTGAAGGTTTAGAAGCACAATGGTGTCCGCCAAGGATAAAGGGAAGGAGCCTATGGAGGAAGACCTCCAAGACCCCGGGCAGGAGAAGGAGATCAAGAGTGAAGATGAAGAGGAGGCAAAGCACACTGGCACTACCATTGCAAGCATTGGAGTAGTGGCAAACCCTGCCAGGATCAGAAGGACTGCATGGATGTCAAATGGAGAGAAACCTCCGCGTCACCGTTTGGCACCAAGGACACCTTCTCCAAGCACCAAGAGTCCCTTCCATACCTTTATCCATAACCATGCAGGAAAAGAAGACTCCAAGAGGGAAGAACGGAAAAAGAATCACAAGAGCTAGGATCCACAATCTGACATGATCATGCACCGCATCGAGTACAACTCGGAGTTGATTCGTACCCTCACCTTCGAGATTGAAGACTTGGGGAAATTGGTCAAGAAGCTCATCGAGAGGATACCACCACCACCGAAGGAGTAATTCGTCATCAAGTTTGGCATCCCCTTGGTTTGTTCCAAGCTTGGGGGAGTGTTGCGGTATCACATCACTATCTTCTATCTTTTTACCTTTTTAGTAGAGTCATATCATGAATAGAGAAGTTATCATGTAGGATGGTTTGCATTATGGAAATGTCCCCTCTCTCGTTAGATATGTATCCCTTGGTGTGAGTTGCCGTTATGGAATATTAATGAGAAGTTCTATCATTTACTCTTTTGCATAGCTTATATTAGTTTTCAATTCGTGGTTATATGATTGATCTTGTTGTTAGTATTGGTATCACTTTGGGATCATTGAGTTAATTTAGTTGGGTTTGGCAAACCTGGCTCGGTTAGTAGCAACACTATTTTTGAGAGTTGAATGAAAAAGATAGAAGTACTATAAAGAAAAATAATTGCATCATCTTTCGTTCTTGATTTGCTCATAAGTTTAGTATTCTCTAGTTATGATCTTTTGTGTTTCCAAGGAAGATTGCATGTTTGTCTTTATCACTTGTATGTTTGTTTGTTTCCTTCAACTCTTGTACTTGCTACCCAGCCTTGCTACACAAAAACCTGTACTGAGAGGGAATACTTCTTGTGCATCCACTTCCTTAAGCCAAAAACCATGCCATTTGTGTCCACCATACCTACCTATTAGCATTATTGCTATTCCAAGTAAATCTTTGTTTTTATCTACCTTCCAAATTAAACTTGTTATGTGAAAAATTAGTGATTAAAGCTCTCACGAACTTGATGGCACACTTTACTTTCTTGCACTTAATAAACTTGAACCATTGTGCTCACCTATGTTGCGTATATGCTTGCGCTTTGTAAGTTGTGAATTAGCAGAACCATGCTGTCATGGGGAACGCTTTCAACATTGCACTGGTACTTTGTACCTAGTTGATATCATGTTATTTTGTCTATGGATGTCGCCGGTGTGAAATGAAAGGGGAGCTTGTAAGTCCATGGAGTTATGCATGTGTGTTAGAGAAACGCCTGAGCCGCTGGTCTAATCCATGCTGACATGGTGGAAACCTGCAGCGTAACCATAATGGGTATCTATGAAGCATTCTTCTTATAAAAAAGAGTATGATATCGAGAAAAGACAAAAAGAAAAAAAAAGATTATGAAAAGAGGAAAGAGAGAAAAAAGCACCATATTCCCATGGTAAATAAGAAGATTGCTGAGATACTTGTTGTCTGCTTGCCTTGTCATTTTGATATGGGGATTCTTCCGTATCATCGGGCAAGGGGTACCCCATTGGCGGTTCTCTATGATACACATATGCTTACGATGACAAGAACTTACCGGTGACTAAACTTGAGTAGCATGAGGAGCGACCCTCGTATTCAAGGGATATGAGATTCTCAACTTACAACGTGTCAATGCATATCCTCATATTTGATCACTTTCACCTTAATCACCTAAAGATGCCTATGATAGGGCAATGAGAGTTGAAAGCTAGTAAGTATCATAATTTTTGGGAGCTCTTTATGAGACTTGCAATCCCTGCTTCCCTCTGCGAAGGGCCTTTCTTTTACTTTCTAGTTGAGTCAGTAAACCTATTCCCTTCTTTATCAGCAAGTATTTTGAGTTGTTGTGTTTCATTCATTCATATGATGATTTATTCAATCATGTTTCTTATGTTCCTTGTTTTGCACATTGCTCTTATCTTGGTGATTACTACTTTGAAAGCTATCATTGAAAAACCAGTTATTTGTGAACTCCAGCAAATTATCAACTATTCTTCGACCAAGAGCTAAGTTTGCCATTACCAATTATGATTTTCTTTATGTATCTTTATTGTGTTTCTTTACTTATTGCAAGTTAAGTTATATAATAGTGAGTTGTCTTCTATTATGATCTATGTATTTGATGAATGTGATGCTTCTTCTCCGTATTCTTTTATCGACTCTTCACTCCATAAACCTGAGGCCATGTTTATTGAGCTCAGTTTCGCTTGGGGACAAGCGAAGTCTAAGCTTGGGGGGAGTTGATGCGTCCATTTTGCATCACTATTCTATATCATAATTCACTGTTATTCATTGATATATTTCATATTGAGAGGTGATACTTATGTTATTTCATCTGTTTTGCATGGTTGATGACTTTTGGAGCAGGGACCGCTGTAGTCAGGATTCTGATGGAAAAGGTGCTGTTTGGAGGCAAAATCGCGAAGATCAGAAAATCCGGGGAAATATATGAAAAATCCTATTTTTCCAGAAGACGAAGGAAGCCAGAACGGGGGATGGAGATGGGCCACAGGGGGCCCACACCACCCCCTGGCACAGGCCACCCTAGGCCGCGCCACCAGGTGGTGTGGCCTCCCTGGTCCACCCCTAGCTCTCCTCTCTGGCGTATATATTCCTCCCGACTACATGACACTTCACCTATATGATGCTATTGAGTGAACCATTAAATTATTGTTTATGTTCAGATTGTTATACATCATTATTCCATCTCTGATCATGATCCATATGATGACTTGTGAGTAGTTCGTTTTGTTCTTGAGGACATGGGAGAAGTCTTGTTGTTAGTAGTGGAGTTGCGTTGAGAAAGATTCAATAGATTGTTATTTAAGTTGTGGTGTACTTCTTCTAGTGGTGTCATGTGAACATCGACTACATGACACTTCACCTATATGGGCCTAGGGAATGCATTGTGTATTTGGCTACTAATCGTAGATGTTGCCGGAGTGACAGAAACCTGAACCCCCGTTAGGAAACCATTGCACAAGGGACGTAAGGGTCTTAGAGTTTGAAGTTGTGGTTAGGTTTCTACCTTAATTAGTTTCTTGTACTTACGGATGTTTGCAAGGGGTATAATCACAAGTATGTATTAGTCTTGGATGGGGCGGTACATTAGCACAGGTTCACCCACACAACACTTAGCAAGCTAGAGAAGATTAATCGACTATATGAAGCGAAAGCACTTGACAGTCTTCCCATGTGTCCTCGAGAACGTTTGGTCATCTTAAGTAATACAACCAGCTTGTCCTTTGCTGCATAAAGGATTGGGCCACTTGCTGCATTTATTCCTACTGTCTTTTGTTTACTCGTACTTTGTTTACTTGTTTTATCGAAAACCCCTAAAAATCCGTTTGCTAAGTATTTGCAGAGAATTCCTGATCCATACCACTAGCCAGCACCTTCTGCTCCTTGTTGGGTTTGACACTCTTACTTATCGAAAATACTGCGATACACCCCCCATACTTGTGGGTTAGCAGTGGCATAGTGGGATGAAGCGGCCCGGACCAACCTTACATGTCATCGCACATGAGACCGGTTCCACGACTGACATGCAACTAGTTTTGCATAAGTAGCTGGCGGGTGTCTGTCTCTCCTACTATAGTCAATATCTGATTTATAACGAGTTGCTAATAATTTGGTTATCATCGTTGTGGTTCCATGTTCGTAGGTAAGAATGGTTCTATCTTCGAAAGCCCTAAGCCACGTAAAACTTTCAATTGATAAATTAGAGGCGTCTAGTTTAGATCGCTGCTGGGCTTGTGTCATGATATGGTAATGTTGTAAGTTGATGTATAGTTGATACTCTTACAACACACCTAACGTGTAAGTTCCATAGACCTTGGCCTTACACACAAAGGAATGATAAAGATCATACCCCGATGCATATGATTGTGATCAAATGCAAGAACCATATCATTTCACTTTACAGATATGATGTTTGCATCTTATTGTTGGGTCCGCAGCATAGAAAACAAAAAAATTCCTACGGTGTGAACTACACGCCAAGATCTATCTACTAGGTACAAAGAAACGGGTGGACATACATCCAACAAGAACTTACCCTCATAGACAACGAGCTTTGTTAACGAGTAGGAACTCGTGGTTGATGTAGTCGTACACTTGCCGATCTCAAGATCGTGAGGAAGTCCGAGCGCCGCAACTCAACAGCGCATCCGCACTCACACAAACGTTCAAGCCACCGGACAACCTCCACCTCCTTGCTCCAGTGATCCAGCGGAAGAAGCAACTCCTTCTAGATGAAATGCCACCGGGAACATGTATCTCGCTAATCCGAGACCATGGGGGAATAATTCTAGAGGGGGAGAGAGATCCTTCACAAGGAGATGTGTGGATGAAGGAGGGAATGGGTGGCCTTTTATAGGAGGAGGGGGTGCCCCCTCTCTCCATGGCCGGCGCATGGGGGGTGACCCCTCACCTCCCCCATTCATGTGGTCGTAACCCCTCCACATTAAAATGCCTCTTCACATTCCCTTTTAAAGTCTCCACTTTAAATGCATTAAATTTCTCCAAATTTAATGCTCTCTCATTTAATAAAACTCTTTTTTATTAAATTTATTCAGAATTTTGTTAATTACTTTAATTAACAAACATTCACATATAGCCCCTTGCAATATTTCAATATCACATGCAGAACCACTTTCTGCAATTCCACCCGAAACAATTTCCGGTTTCTATTGAAACAATTCCTGCGCTTTGCAATTCTTTCGTCTAAAACATATGTGCTCCAAAATGGTGTCCGGTAACTCTTAAGTGTGCCACCCTATGGTTCACGAATAATGCAGACATGATCGAGACCCTTCTCCGATCAATAATCAGCAGCGGGACCTGGAGATCCGTACTGACTCCTACACATTCAACAATGACTTCTGTGATCATGAGAAGCTTTAACGCTTGTATCTAAATCCCTTTGTCTCTCGATATATTACATGTCCGAGATTCGATCATTGGTATCTCCATACCTAGTTTGATCTCGTTACCGACATGCACTCTTTTCTCGTTCCCGTGATATAACATTCTAGTGATCACATCACTTGCTTGCAAGCTATCCTAATGCGATATCACCGAGAGGGCCTAGAGTATATCTATCCGTCATCTGGATTGACAAATTCCACTCTTGATCCATGAGCCTCAACTTAACACCTTCGTAGTACTGAACCCATCTTTATAGTCACCCTGTTACGGTGTGATGTTTGATGTTATCAAGATACTCTTCTGGTGTCAGCAATTAACATGATCTCATGGTCTAAGCATCGGTTTTTATTTTGAAAATCCATTTATTCTCAACGGCCTTTCGGTCGTGAGGTATGTCCACCAAGTTCCAAACTTGGTTCTCGTACATGGATTCCATCTCGGATTTCATGGCTTCTAGCCATTTGTTGGAATCTGGGCTCATCATCGCTTCTTCATACGTCGCAGGGTCATCCATTTCATCAACCATGAAATTCACAATAGGATTGTCGTACAGTTCAGGAGCTGCACGTGTCCTGCTTGACCTGCGAGGTTCGGTAGTGTCCTCTTTCGGAGTTTCATGATCATTATCATTAGCTCTCTCTTCATCAAGTGAAGTCAACTCCGAAACAACTTCCGGTGCTGCGCCACTCGCCATTCCATGAAGAGAAGGTTCAATAACCTCTTCGAGTTCTACCTTCCGACTACTCACACCTTTCGCGAGAAACTCCTTCTCAAGAAAGGATCCATTCTTGGCAACAAAAACCTTGCCCTCGGATCTGTGATAGAAGGTATACCCAATTGTTTCCTTAGGGTATCCTATGAAGACGCATTTTTCCGCTTTGGGTTCGATTTTATCCGGTTGAAGTTTCTTCACATAAACATCGCATCCCCAAACCTTAAGAAATGACAGCTTAGGTTTGTTTCCAAACCATAATTCATACGGTGTCGTTTCAACAGATTTAGATGGTGCCCGATTTAAAGTGAATGCAGCTGTTTCCAGTGCATAACCCCAAAATGACAGAGGTAAGTCAGTCAGAGACATCATAGATCGAACCATATCCAATAAGGTACGATTACGACGTTCCGACACACCATTACGTTGTGGTGTTCCGGCAGGCGTGAGTTGTGAAACGAGTCCACACTCTTTCATGTGTGTGCTAAACTCGTAACTTAGATACTCTCCTCCACGGTCAGACCGTAGAACTTTGATCTTTCTATTACGATGATTTTCCACTTCAATCTGAAATTCCTTGAACTTTTCAAAAGTTTCAGACTTGTGTTTCATCAAATAGATATACCCGTATCTACTCAAATCATCCGTGAAAGTAACAAAATAACGATATCCACCTTGCGCCGACACACTCATTGGTCCACACACATCAGTATGTATGATTTCCAATAGATCTGTCGCCCGTTCCATTGAACCGGAAAACGGCGTTCTAGTCATCTTGCCCATAAGGCATGGCTCACATGTATCAAATGATTCAAAATCAAGTGATTCCAAAAGTCCATCAGAATGGAGTTTCTTCATGCGTTTAATGCCAATATGACCTAGACGGCAGTGCCACATATATGTAGACATATCATCATCAAGTTTAATCTTTTTAGCATTAACATTATGAATGTGCGTAATATTACTATCGAGATCCAATAGAAATAAACCATTCAACATAGGTGCATGACCATAAAAGATATCATTCTTATAAATCGAACAACCATTGTTTTCAGATTTAAAGGAATGACCACTTTGCATCAAACACGATCTTGATACAATGTTCATGCTTAGTGCAGGCACCAAATAACAATTATTTAGGTTTATAACTAATCCCGATGGCAAATGGAGAGGTAGCGTCCCGACAGCGATCACATCAACTCTTGATCCATTGCCGACCTGCATCCTGACCTCATCCCTTGCTAGTTGTCGCTTGTTCCGTAGCCCCTGAACCGAGTTACATATATTAGCAACCGATCCGGTATCAAATACCCAGGTGCTACTGTGAGTACTAGTCAAGTACACATCAATAACATGTATATCACATATACCTTTGTTTGCCTTGCTGGACTTCTTGTCCGCCAAATACTTGGGGCAGTTGCGCTTCCAATGGCCAGTCCCCTTGCAATAGTAGCACTCGGTGTTAGACTTAGGGCCAGCCCGGGGTTTCTTTTCAGGCGTGGACACAGACTTTCCACCCTTATTTCCCTTGTGCTTGCCTTTCTTGTCCTTCTTGAAACCGGTGGTCCTATTAATCATCAACACTTGATGTTCTTTCCTAATCTCCACTTCTGCAGTCTTAAGCATTGACAGAAGCTCGGGAAGAGACTTCTTCATGCCCTGCATATTATAGTTCATCACGAAGCTCTTGTAGCTAGGTGGCAGAGATTGGAGAACACGATGTATGCCTAAGTCAATGGGAACCGTTATTCCCAAGGACACAAGCTTATCGGCGTACCTAGACATTTTGAGTACGTGCTCACTAACGGAGCTGTTTTCCTCCATCATGCAGCTAAAGAACTTTTCTGTAGCATTATAACTCTCTACGGCAGCATGGGTATCGAAAATCATTTTCAATTCTCCCATGGTATCAAAGGCATTGCCATTTTCGAAACGCTTTCGAAGTTCTGGCTCTAGCCCATACAGTATGCCGCAATGAACTAAGTTGTGGTCCTCCTAACGAGTCACGTAGACATTCTTTTCCTCGTCAGGGGCATCAGGAGCTGGTGGGGGGCCTAGCGGCGCATCTAGCACATATTGCTTTTGTGCAGCAGTGAGGAGAATCCTCAAATTCATAGCCCAGTTGGTGAAGTTGCTACCGTTCGCAGCAAGTTTCTCTTTCTCCATGAACACATTGAAATTAAAAGCAGGTGGTGCCATCTACAACAGAATTTGTAAAGTTTATTTAGACTAAGTTTATGATAGATTGAGTTCAACTAATCCAAATTACTAATGAACTCCCACTCAAAAACGACATCCCTCGTGTCCTTTTGGTGATTACATGAACCAAATCCACTACACCAAGTCCGATCATCACGTGAGTTGATATAGCTTCAAAGGCGAGCATCTATATAGGCATCATATCAACCATATGACTCATGCTTAACCTTTCGGTCTGTGTTCCGAGGCCATGTCTGTACATGCTAGGCTCACTAAGTAAGAACCTTAGTATTCGCGTGTGTAAAACTGTCTTACACCCGTTCCTATGAAAGCGTAGATTTGAGTACACCTGATCATCACGTGATGTCTCGAAACACGATCCATAGAACGGTGCATACTCAAGGAAGAACACATTTTTATCTAGATATCTAAATGAGGGATCATCTTATAATGCTACCAAACGCGCCAAACTAGCAGTATAAGATGCTAACATCTAATGTGTAAAGTGAGATGATATGGTCCATGCATTTGATCTCTATCACTTGCATCGTGGTATGATCTCTATCATTCCTTTGTGTGTAAGGCCAAGGTCTATGGAACTTACACGTTGACTGTGTTGTAAGAGTATCTACCATACATCTACTTACAACAATACCATATCAATACACTAGCCCAACAACGATCTAAACTAGACGCCTCTAATTTATCAATTGCAAGTTTTACGTGGCTTAGGGCTTTCGGAGATAGAACCGTTCTCACCTACGAACATGAACCACAACGAGGATAACTAAGTTATTAGCAACTCGTTGTAAATCAAATATTGACTATAGTAGGAGAGACAGACACCCGCCAGCCACTTATGCAAAACAAGTTGCATGTCAGTCGTGGAACCGGTCTCATGTACGATGACATGTAAGGTTGGTCCGGGCCGCTTCATCCCACTATGCCACCAATAACCAAAATACATCGAAGATGCAATAACATGATCATCATCGCCCACATATCAACATATGTGTACTACCCGTGCTAAGCACCTACGCATAGATCAGGCCCTGATACCACTGTTGGGTCCGCAGCATAGAAAACAAAAAATTTCCTACGGTGTGAACTACACGCCAAGATCTATCTATTAGGTACAAAGCAACGGGTGGACATACATCCAACGAGAACTTACCCTCGTAGACAACGAGCTTTGTTAACGAGTAGGAACTCGTGGTTGATGTAGTCGTACACTTGCCGATCTCAAGATCGTGAGGAAGTCCGAGCGCCGCAACTCAGCAGCGCATCCGCACTCGCACACACGTTCAAGCCACTGGACAACCTCCACCTCCTTGCTCCAGTGATCCAGCGGAAGCAGCAACTCCTTCTAGATGAAATGCCACCGGGAACATGTATCTCGCTAATCCGAGACCATGGGGGAATAATTCTAGAGGGGGAGAGAGATCCTTCACAAGGAGATGTGTGGATGAAGGAGGGAATGGGTGGCCTTTTATAGGAGGAGGGGGTGCCCCCTCTCTCCATGGCCGGCGCATGGGGGGTGACCCCTCACCTCCCCCATTCATGTGGTCGTAACCCCTCCACATTAAAATGCCTCTTCAAATTCCCTTTTAAAGTCTCCACTTTAAATGCATTAAATTTCTCCAAATTTAATGCTCTCTCATTTAATAAAACTCTTTTTATTAAATTTATTCAGAATTTTGTTAATTACTTTAATTAAAAAACATTCACATATAGCCCCTTGCAATATTTCAATATCACATGCAGAACCACTTTCTGCAATTCCACCCGAAACAATTTCCGGTTTCTATTGAAACAATTCCTGCGCTTTGCAATTCTTTCGTCTGAAACATATGTGCTCCAAAATGGTGTCCGGTAACTCTTAAGTGTGCCACCCTATGGTTCGCGAATAATGCAGACATGATCGAGACCCTTCTCCGATCAATAATCAGCAGCGGGACCTGAAGATCCGTACTGACTCCTACACATTCAACAATGACTTCTCTGATCGTGAGAACCTTTAACGCTTGTAACTAAATCCCTTTGTCTCTCGATATATTACATGTCCGAGATTCGATCATTGGTATCTCCATACCTAGTTTGATCTCGTTACCGACATGCACTCTTTTCTTGTTCCCGTGATATAACATTCTAGTGATCACATCACTTGCTTGCAAGCTATCCTAATGCGATATCACCGAGAGGGCCCAGAGTATATCTATCCGTCATCTGGATTGACAAATTCCACTCTTGATCCATGAGCCTCAACTTAACACCTTCGTAGTACTGAACCCATCTTTATAGTCACCCTGTTACGGTGTGATGTTTGATGTTATCAAGATACTCTTCCGGTGTTAGCAATTAACATGATCTCATGGTCTAAGGATAAAGTTTACTTCGTATGATGTTATAGCAATATAAACATAATGACTTGATCGTAATGCTATACTTCGGATGAATGTTCATCACATCATTCCACCAATGGTGTGACCTTGTTATTAACAACATCCAATGTCCATGAGCAGGAAACCTTGATCATCTTGTTAATCAACAAGCTAGTCTATAAGAGAGTCATAACTAGGAACCCTTTTTGTTTATTAAACACACATGTATTGATGTTTCCGATCAATATAATTCTAGCATGTAAAATAAACATCTATCATATATATAAGGAATATATAATAACAACTTTATTATTGCCTCTCAAGGCATATTTCCTTCACTTATATTGCTTGTTTGGCATTTTAGTAGCATTATAAGATGACCCCTCATTTAAATATCAAGATAAAATGTGTTCTTCCTTAAGTATGCACCGTTCTATGGATCGTGTTTCGAGACATCACGTGATGATCGGGTGTACGACTCCGCGCTTTCATACAACGGGTGTAAGACAGTTTTACACACGCAAGTACTAAGGTTCTTACTTGGCGAGCCTAGCATGTAAAGACATGGCCTCGGAACACGGACCAAAAGGTTAAGCATGAGTCATATAGTTGATATGATGCCCATATAGATGCTCGCCTTTGAAGCTACACTGACTCACGTGATGATCAGACTTGGTGTAGTGAATTTGGTTCATGTAATCACCAAAAAGACACGAGGGATGTTGTTTTTGAGTGGGAGTTTAGTTGAAATCAATCTATCATAAACTTAGTCTAAATAAACTTTACAAATTCTGTTGTAGATGGCACCACCTGCTTTTAATTTCAATGTGTTCATGGAGAAAGAGAAACTTCCTGCGAATGGTAGTAACTTCACCAACTAGGCCATGAATTTGAGGATTCTCCTCAACGCTGCACAAAAGCAATATGTGCTAGAAGCGCCGCTAGGCCCCCCACCAGCTCCTGATGCCCCTGACAAGGAAAAGAATGTGTATATGACTCGTCAGGAGGACCACAACTTAGTTCATTGCGGCATACTATATGGGCTAGAGCCAGAACTTCGAAAGCGTTTCGAAAATGGCAATGCCTTTGATACCATGGGTGAATTGAAAATGATTTTCGATACCCATGCTGCCGTAGAGAGTTATAATGCTTCAGAAAAGTTCTTTAGCTACATGATGGAAGGGAACAACTTCGTAAGTGAGCACGTACTAAAAATGTCTGGGTACGCCGATAAGCTTGTGTCCTTAGGAATAACGATTCCCATTGACTTGGGCATACATCGTGTTCTCCAATCTCTACCACCTAGCTACAAGAGCTTCGTGATGAACTATAACATGCAGGGCATGAAGAAGACTCTCCTCGAGCTTCTGTCAAAGCTTAAGACTGCAGAAGTGGAGATTGCTGACTCGTATACTAACGAGCTCGTTGGGGAACCCCAAGAGGAAGGTATGATGAGCACAGCAGTAAGTTTCCCTCAGTTATGAAACCAAGGTTATCAATCCAGTAGGAGCAAGGAAACACCTCAAAGGTGTTGCTGGCTGAGCCTTGGTAGGGCGCACTCCGGTGCTGGCAGCAATGTGGAATCATGCACAACACAACCACAGAACTTTTCCCCCAACTTACGATGAGGTTGTCAATCTCACCGGTTTTGCTGAATACAAAGGATTAAACGTATCGAGTGGAAGAAAGTAATAGTTTGCAGAAAGTAAACAGAAAGCAGTAAACAGTTGACGATTTATTATAAATAAAGGACCGGGGTCCATAGTTCACTAGTGGTGGCTCTCCTTCAGATAGATAACATGTTGGGTGAACAAATTACAGTGGGGCAATTGACAAACATCAAGAAAGCAACATGCATATACTACTCATCTTGACTCCTTTGAGACTTGATTGGGCATTAAAACATTATACATAGACCGCCATCCAACTGCATTTATTACTAATAATCCACCTTCAGGTTCTCATCCGAACCTCCTCCAGTATTAAGTTGCAAGCAACAGATAATTGCATTACGCATTGCGTGTAAAGTAAACAATACGATTGTTCTATGAACAAAGGATTGTTGTTTTCTCCCTAGTAGCAACATCACATCTAGTATCTTAGAGATTTCTTTCACTTCCCCAGATTACTAGAGGCATGAACCCACTATCGAGCATAAATACTAACTCTTGGAGTTGCTAGCATCTACTTGGCCAAGATAGCTACTAACAACAGAAAGCATGCAAGATCACAAATAACAAAGACATGATAGAATCAATAATCAATCTGAAATAGCATCTCAATATCCGTCGGATCCCCGAAAACACAACATGTAGAATTACAACTAGATGATCTTGATCATGAACGAAGCTCACAAGATCTAAACATTAAAGCACAAAGGAGGAGAACCAGCCATCCAGCTACTACATGGACCCGTAGTCCAGAGATGAACTACTCACGCATCACACCAGAGGCTTGCATGATGATGAAGAAGGCCTCCAGGGTGAATTCCCCTCTCCGACGGGGTGTCGGGAAGAGCTTCAGATCCCTCCCGATCTAGAGATGGAGACGACGGTGGATACAGACTCTTTCATGGAAGTTTGATCGGGTCCTTAGGGTTTCTGTATCGGAGGCATCTTATAGTCGGTAGGGGAGGCCAAGGGTGTGCATGGGCTAGCCACACCACCCCCTAGCGTGGGCCAGGCTTGGCCGCACGGCCAGGTGGTGTGGCCGCCCTCTGGACCCTCTCCGTCTCGTATTCTGGCTCCATGTGTCCCTCGGTGAAAAACTGACTTTGGATTTTGTCCCGTCCAATTCTGAGAATATTCATTTTTCTGACTTCCTGGAACCAAAAACGGCAGAAAACAGGCAGCTAGCACTGTGGCATCTTGTTAATAGGTTAGTCCAAGAAAGTGTATGAAAAGTACTCCAAAGTTGGAACAAAACATAAGAAAGTAGATAAAACCAAGCATGGAACATCAAAAATTATGGATACGTTAGCAACGTATCAGAGATTAGGAAAGAACATCAAGTGTTGATGGTCAATAGGACCACCGGTTTCAAGAAAGACAAGAAGGGTACACGGATGGGAAAGAAGGGCAACAAATCTGTTGTTGTGCTTGAAAAGAAATCCCGGGCTGGCCCTAAGTCTGATACCGAGTGCTACTATTGTAAGGGGATTGGCCATTGGAAGCGCAACTGCCCCAAGTTTTTGGCGGACAAGAAGGCCGGCAAGGCAAACAAAGGTATATGTGATATACATGTTATTGATGTGTCCTTGACTAGTACTCGCAGTAGCACCTAGGTATTTGATACCGGATCGGTTTCTAATATATGTAACTCGGTACAAGGGCTACGGAACAAGCGACAACTAGCAAGGGATGAGGTCACGGTGCGTGTCGGCAATGGATCAAGAGTTGATGTGATCGCCGTCGGAATGCTGCCTCTCCATATGCCATCGGGATTAGTGATAAACTTAAATAATTGTTATTTGGTGCCTGCGCTGAGCATGAACATTGTATCTGGATCGTGTTTCTTGCAAATCGGTTATTCGTTTCAATCAGAAAACAATGGTTGTTCGATTTATATGGATAATATCTTTTATGGTCATGCACTCATGATGAATGGTTTATTTCTGTTGAATCTCGATAGTACTCATATGCATATCCATAATGTTGATGCTAAAAGGATTAAACTTAATGATGATATATCTACATATATGTGGAACTACCGTCTAGGTCATATTGGCGTTAAACGCATGAGAAACTCCATTCCGTTGGACTTTTAGAATCACTTGATTTTGAATCATTTGATACATGTAAGCCATGCCTTATGGGCAAGATGACTAGAACGCCGTTTTCCGGTTCAATGGAACGGGCGACAGATTTATTGGAAATCATACATACTGATGTATGTGGTCCAATGAGTGTGTCGGCGCGAGGTGGATATCGTTATTTTTTTACTTTCACAGATGATGTGAGTAGATACGGGTATATATATTTGATGAAACATAAGTCTGAAACCTTTGAAAAGTTCAAGGAATTTCAGAATGAAGTGGAAAATCATCGTAATAGAAAGATCAAATTTCTGTGGTCCGACCGTGGAGGAGAGTATCTTAGTTACGAGTTTAGCGCACACATGAGAGATTGTGGAATAGTTTCACTACTCAAGCCTGCAGGAACACCACAACGTAATGGTGTGTCAGAACGTCGTAATCATACTCTATTGGATATGGTTCGATCTATGATGTCTCTGACTGACTTGCCACTGTTATTTTGGGGTTATGTACTAGAAACCGCTACATTCACTTTAAATCGGGCACCGTCTAAATCCGTTGAAACAACACTATATGAATTATGGTTTGGAAACAAACCTAAGTTGTCATTTCTTAAAGTTTGGGGATGCGATGTTTATGTGAAGAAACTTCAGCCGGATAAACTCGAACCCAAAGCAGAAAAATGCGTCTTCATAGAATACCCTAAAGAAATAATTGGGTATTCCTTCTATCATAGATCCGAGGGCAAGGTTTTCGTTGCCAAAAATGGATCCTTTCTAGAGAAAGATTTTCTCGCGAAAGGTGTGAGTAGTCGAAAGGTAGAACCTGAAGAGGTTATTGAAACTTCTCTTCATGAAATGGCTAGTGGTGCAGCACCGGAAGTTGTTCCGGAGTTGACTTCACCAAATGAAGAAGGAACTAATGATAATGATCATGAAACTCCGAAAGAGGACACTATCGAACCTCGCATGTCAAGAAGGACACATGCAGCTCCTGAACTGTACGAGAATCCTATTGTGAATTTCATGGTTGATGAAATAGATGACCCTGTGACGTATGAAGAAGCGATGATGAGCTCAGATTCCAACAAATGGCTAGAAGCCATGAAATCCGAGATGGAATCCATGTACTAAAACCAGGTTTGGACCTTGGTGGACTTACCTCACGACCGGAAGGCCGTTGAGAATAAATGGATTTTCAAAAGAAAAATTAATGTTGATGGTAATGTAACCGTCTATAAAGCTCAACTTGTCGCAAAAGGGTTTCGAAAAATTCAAGGAGTTGAATACGATGAGACATTCTCTCCCGTAGCGATGCTAAAGTCAGTTAGGATTATGTTAGCAATTGATGCATATTTTGATTATGAAATATGGCAGATGGATGTCAAAATTGTGTTCCTCAATGGTAATATTGAAGAAGAGTTGTACATGATACAACCAAAGGTTTTGTCGATCCTAAGGATGCTAACAAGGTGTGCAAGCTTCAGCAATCCATCTATGGACAGAAGCAAGCATCATGGAGGTGGAATCTCCGCTTTGATGGGGTGATCAAAGAGTTTGGATTTGTCCAAACTTATGGAGATGCTTGTATTTACAAGAAAGTGAGTGGGAGCAATGTGGCATTTCTGATATTATATGTGGATGACATATGATTGATTGGAAATGATATAGATCTTTTAAACAGTGTTAAAAGTTATCTAAACAGCAAATTTTCTATGAAGGACATTGGTGAAGCGTCATATATATTATGCATAAAGATCTATAGAGATAGATCGAGACGCCTAATAGGGCTATCACAGAGTACATACCTTGATAAGATTTTAAAGAAGTTCAAAATGGATGAAAGTAAGAAGGGGTTCTTACCTATGGTGCAAGGCAAGACATTGAGTAAGACTGAAAGTCCGGCTACATCGGAAGAAAGTGAGATAATGGATAAGATCCCCTATGCTTCAGCCATAGGCTCTATAATGTACGCCATGCTATGTACAAGACCAGATGTGGCACATGCTATTAGTTTGACTAGTAGGTACCAATCTGATCCAGGTTTGGAACACTAGATAGCGGTCAAGAATATCCTTAAGTACTTGAGAAGAACTAAGGAAATGTTTCCTGTATACGGAGGTGAAGAAGAGCTGGTCGCTAATTGTTATGTCGACGCTAGCTTTGACACTGATCTGGATGTCTCTAAGTCTCAATCCGGATACGTATTTCTCATGAACGGAGCAGCAGTTAGTTGGAGGAGCTCCAAACAACCCGTGGTAACAAGGTCAACAACGGAGGCGGAATATATTGCTACTTCAGAAGCAGCACAGGAAGCAGTTTGGATGAAGGAGTTCATTACCGAACTGGATGTGGTTCCTAGTGCGTTGGATCCAATTGTGATCTATTGTGACAACAATGGAGCCATAGCCAATGCAAAGGAACCAAGGTCTCACAAGAATTCCAAACATATTAAGCGCCGGTTTCACTCCATCCATGAGCATGTCAAGGATGGAGATATAAAGATTTGTAAAGTACATACGGATCTCAATGTAGCAGATCCATTGACTAAAACTCTCCCTAGAGCAAAACATGATCAACAACAGAACTCCATCGGTGTTAGATTTATCACCATGTAACTAGATTATTGTCTCTAGTGCAAGTGGGAGACTGAAGGGAATATGCCCTGAGAGGCAATAATAAAGTTGTTATTATACATATTCCAAGTATATGATAGATGTTTATTTTGCATGCTATAATTGTATTAATTTTGAAACGTTAATACATGTGTGTTTAATAAACAAAAGGAAAGTTCCTAGTTATGCCTCTCTTGTAAACTAGCTCGTTGATTAACAAGATGATCAAGGTTTCCTGATCATGGACATTGGATGTTGTTAATAATGAGGTCACAACATTAGTGGAATGATGTGATGAACATTCATCCAAAGTATATCATTATGATCAAAGTCATTGTGTTTGTATTGCTATAACATCTAACAAAGTAATCCTAGTCCTTAGACCATGAGATCATGTTAATCACTAACACTGGAAGAGTATCTTGATAACATCAAACGTCAAACCGTGAAAGGGTGATTATAAAGGTGGGTTCAGTGCTATGAAAGTGTTATGTAGAGGCTCATGGATCAAGAGTGGGATTTTTCCATCCGATGACGGATAGATATTCTCTGGTCCCTCTCGGTGATATCACATTGGTTAGCTTGCAAGCAAGTGATGAGATCACTAGAATGTTATATCACGGGAACAAGAAAAGAGTACATGCAGGTAACAAGATCAAACTAGGTATGGAGATACCAATGATCGAATCTCGGACATGTAATATATAGCAAGACAAAGGGATTTAGTTACTAACATTAAAGGTTCTCATGATCACAGAAGTCATCGTAGAATGTGTAGGAGTCAGTATGGATCTCCATGTCCCGCTTTTGATTATTATCATCTGAGAGGGGTCCCGATCATGTATGCGTTATTCACGAACCGTAGGGTGACACACTTAAGGGACACCAACACCATTTGGAGCAAATATGTTTCACACAAATGAATTGCAAAGCACTGGAATTATTTCAATAGACATCGAAACTGTTTCGGGTGAAATTGCTGAAATTGGTTCTACATGTAATATTGAAATGTTGCAGGTGATGACCCACAAGCCAGAAGGGGGATGGAGATGGGCCACAGGGGGGCCAGACCACCCCCTGGCGCGGACCACCCTAGGCCGCGCCACTAGGTGGTGTGGCCGCCCTGGTCCACCCCTGGCTCTCCCCTCTGGCATATATATTCCTCCTGAAACCCTAAGACTCGGGGAGAGACCACAGAAAGATTCCGCCGCCTCTGCGGGGCGGAAAACACCGAGAGAGAAAGATCTCTCCGGTAGACAAATTTCTGCTGGGGGAATTCCTTCTCGGAGAGGGGAGATCGTCGCCATCAACACCACCATCAAGATGGACTTCATTGTGATCATCATCATCATCACCACCATCATCATCATCAGCACCCTCATCACCATCTCCATATTGCTGTAACAATTGGTTTGAATCTTGCATAGTTCATAGGGGAAACTTTCCCGGTGTTGATTACTCTTTGTAGTTGATGCTATTGAGTGAACCATTGAATTATTGTTTATGTTCAGATTGTTATACATCATTATTCCATATCTGATCATGATCCATATGATGTCTTGTGAGTAGTTCATTTTGTTCTTGAGGACATGGGAGAAGTCATGTTGTTAGTAGTGGAGTTGTGTTGAGAGAGATTCAATAGTTTGATATTTAAGTTGTGGTGTACTTCTTCTATTGGTGTCATGTGAACGTCGACTACATGACACTTCACCTATATGGTCCTAGGGGAATGCATTGTGTATTTGGCTACTAATCATAGGGGTTGCCGGAGTGACAGAAACCTGAACCCCCGTTAGGAAACCATTGTACAAGGGACGTAAGGGTCTTAGAGTTTAAAGCTGTGGTTAGGTTTCTACCTTAATTACTTTCTTGTACTTACGGATGTTTGCAAGGGGTATAATCACAAGTATGTATTAGTCCTAGGAAGGTCGGTACATTATCATAGGTTCACCCACACAACACTTAGCAAGCTAAAGAAGATTAATCAACTATATGAAGCGAAAGCACTTGACAGTCTTCCCATGTGTCCTCGAGAACGTTTGGTCATCGTAAGTAATACAACCGGCTTGTCCTTTGCTGCATAAAGGATTGGGCCACTTGCTGCATTTATTCCTACTATCTTTTATTTACTCGTACTTTGTTTACTTTCTTTACCAAAAAACCCTAAAAATCTGTTTGCTAAGTATTTGCAGAGAATTCCTGATCCATACTACTAGCCAGCACCTTCTGCTCCTCGTTGGGTTCGACACTCTTACTTATCGAAAATACTGCGATACACCCCCTATACTTGTGGGTCATCAAGACTATTTTCTGGCGCCGTTGCCGGGGAGGGAAGCGCTATTGGAGAGTGGAACTGGTAAAGGAAACTTCTACTGTGAGTATTGTTTACTTCTGTTAGTTGCTTTATTTTCGTTATGGATAATTCGCTGAGTTTCTTATTTGGTAATGCTACTACCACTGCTAAGGTAGTAGATGAACCACCACCTGCTGAGAATGATGCTTTTAAAATACCTACAAGAATTATTGATCGTGTTATGGATAACTACTATGTTGGGGATGGAACTGTCCATCCCGGTGATCATTGCTCTTTATACACGAATTATGCGGGTTGTTCAAGTGTGCATGTATTACTATAGATCAAGTTAAGAAGAAGTAATTCTCATTGTCACTGAAAGGAAGAGTTGGGGAATGGTATAAGCTGCTGAAAAATGGTCAAGCTCTGGAATGGGAGGAAATAGTGCCTCTCTTTTATTCAAAGTTTTATCCTCCTAGTGAGATTCATAAAGATTGGAATCAAATATACAACTTTTGGCCTCTTGATGGAGAGAGAACAACTCAAGCTTGGGGGAGATTGAAGTTACTAATGCTCAAATGTACTATTCATGAGCTCCCCAACAATATTATTATCAATAACTTTTATGCAAGGATTTCTCTTCATGATAAGGATTTGTTGGATGCTTCTTGTGCTGGATCATTCACTCACATGGAAGAAGAAGCTAAATGGGATCTTCTAGACCGTATTCAAGACAATGCTGAAGCTTGGGATAATGACAAAGGTAGAAAGTCAGGTATAAATTATGATTATGAATGCATTGAATCTTTTGTGGGAACAGATGACTTTCAAAATATTAAAAAAGCTTATGGTCTAGACTCTCAAGCTATTGCTTCCTATTTTAAGGCTTTTGCTTCCTACATTGAAGTGCCTAAAAATAAGTGGAATAAGTATCATGAACCTTATAAAGATATTGCTAAGTGTGTTCCTGCAATAAATACTGAAGTTTATACTGCTAATCATGTTTTACCTGAACCTTACATTGAGAAAATGCCTTTCCTAGTTAAGATAAAGGAACACTCTATGATAGCTAGTATGGTTAATGAAAGTATGAATGAAGCTATTGAACCTGATAAACAAATGGTTGATGAACCCATAATAGCAAATGTGAAAGACCTTGTCACTAAATATGTAGAATAGGGACACACTATCCTTTGTAAGGATACCTCTAATATTGTTTCACATAGTAGTGTTATGAGAGCTAGTAGTCCTGTGCTTTCTATTAGAATAAGTGATCATTGTTATGATGGTCCTTGTGATAGTTATATTGTTAAGTTTATGCACGATACTGAAAGTTACTATCAAAGAGGAAAAACTGTTCGTATGCATCTCAATAATATCAAGTTTCCTCGTTTTATGCTGAAAGTTTTTATGTTGCACTTCTTTAACCTTCTTATGCAAGTAGCCTCTGGTTTCAACAACTTGTTTGTTTACAAAATTCCCTTGCATAGGAAGTGGGTTAGACTTAAATGTGTGTATTTTTGCTTCTTAATTCTCTCTTTCACTTCAATTCATATTCCTATGTGAGCATCTTCAAAATTATCATGCCCATCTTAATGGCTATAAAGAAAGAGCTTTTTGGGAGACAACCTAGTTTATTTTTGCTTTCAATTTGTTTTTGTTTCTTTTAGTCTTGGAAGTTATTACTTCGGTAATAACCTCTCCTTATCCTTTTTGTTTGGTTTTTCTGTCAAGATCAACCTCTAATGAGAGAGAAGTAATATTTGGGGAAGTTGCTGTCCTGAAACAGATTTTTGTGGTTCACCGTAAAAAACATGAGAGATCTCTGTATGTCGGTTTGAGCTGTAATTTTTTGTGCTTTTGCCCCAGGTTGTTATTTAACTTTCGTTAGTTTTGCACTTTTTGATTTGAGCAACAGAAGATTTTCGAAAAAATTGATCTTTACCTGCTGGTCTGGTTTGATAGATTTTGCCACTCTTGCATTTTCTTCTTTATTCGATTTCCTTTTTGAATTCTTTTTGGGTTTTCGGAAGGAGTTGCTACAGCAGCTTATGTTTTGATGGTTTTACGTTAAAGTTGGACTCAAAAGGTTTTATCACTTCACTTATACTAATATTGCTAATGAAAATTGTGTGAAGTTTTGTGTGAAAGAAATTTCCAGGTAGTGGAGAAAATGGTGTAATAAGGAAGTGAAAGGTTTTATGACTCAAGTAATAAGTGTATGAAGATGAAGATATCGATGTTATTCAAGTGGGGACTCCGGAAGAATCTACTATATGCCAAATTCAGAGACCTACAGAGTCCGTTTTCAAATAGGTAACAGTTCCAGTAAGAAAAGTTCCGCAAAAACACTATCCAACTATATTTTTGCAGATTTTAGTCAATAAGGAAAGCAATGAAGCGAAAGAGGGACGGAAACAGCACCTGTGGTGCGGGCCCACCCCTGGCCGCGCCACCAGGTAGTGAGTCCACCCCGGACTCCGCCTCCGACTCATTTTTTCCTGGTACCTTCCTTTTGATATGAAACTTCGTAATATATAATCTCCTAGATCCCCTAAGGTTCGTATATTGTGTTCTCGTCGTGTCTTTCTTTCGATCTGTTTCTGAGAGGACATACTCTTTGAAGGTTTAGAAGCACAATGGTGTCCGCCAAGGATAAAGGGAAGGAGCCTATGGAGGAAGACCTCCAAGACCCCGGGCAGGAGAAGGAGATCAAGAGTGAAGATGAAGAGGAGGCAAAGCACACTGGCACTACCATTGCAAGCATTGGAGTAGTGGCAAACCCTGCCAGGATCAGAAGGACTGCATGGATGTCAAATGGAGAGAAACCTCCGCGTCACCGTTTGGCACCAAGGACACCTTCTCCAAGCACCAAGAGTCCCTTCCATACCTTTATCCATAACCATGCAGGAAAAGAAGACTCCAAGAGGGAAGAACGGAAAAAGAATCACAAGAGCTAGGATCCACAATCTGACATGATCATGCACCGCATCGAGTACAACTCGGAGTTGATTCGTACCCTCACCTTCGAGATTGAAGACTTGGGGAAATTGGTCAAGAAGCTCATCGAGAGGATACCACCACCACCGAAGGAGTAATTCGTCATCAAGTTTGGCATCCCCTTGGTTTGTTCCAAGCTTGGGGGAGTGTTGCGGTATCACATCACTATCTTCTATCTTTTTACCTTTTTAGTAGAGTCATATCATGAATAGAGAAGTTATCATGTAGGATGGTTTGCATTATGGAAATGTCCCCTCTCTCGTTAGATATGTATCCCTTGGTGTGAGTTGCCGTTATGGAATATTAATGAGAAGTTCTATCATTTACTCTTTTGCATAGCTTATATTAGTTTTCAATTCGTGGTTATATGATTGATCTTGTTGTTAGTATTGGTATCACTTTGGGATCATTGAGTTAATTTAGTTGGTTTTGGCAAACCTGGCTCGGTCAGTAGCAACACTATTTTTGAGAGTTGAATGAAAAAGATAGAAGTACTATAAAGAAAAATAATTGCATCATCTTTCGTTCTTGATTTGCTCATAAGTTTAGTATTCTCTAGTTATGATCTTTTGTGTTTCCAAGGAAGATTGCATGTTTGTCTTTATCACTTGTATGTTTGTTTGTTTCCTTCAACTCTTGTACTTGCTACCCAGCCTTGCTACACAAAAACCTGTACTGAGAGGGAATACTTCTTGTGCATCCACTTCCTTAAGCCAAAAACCATGCCATTTGTGTCCACCATACCTACCTATTAGCATTATTGCTATTCCAAGTAAATCTTTGTTTTTATCTACCTTCCAAATTAAACTTGTTATGTGAAAAATTAGTGATTAAAGCTCTCACGAACTTGATGGCACACTTTACTTTCTTGCACTTAATAAACTTGAACCATTGTGCTCACCTATGTTGCGTATATGCTTGCGCTTTGTAAGTTGTGAATTAGCAGAACCATGCTGTCATGGGGAACGCTTTCAACATTGCACTGGTACTTTGTACCTAGTTGATATCATGTTATTTTGTCTATGGATGTCGCCGGTGTGAAATGAAAGGGGAGCTTGTAAGTCCATGGAGTTATGCATGTGTGTTAGAGAAACGCCTGAGCCGCTGGTCTAATCCATGCTGACATGGTGGAAACCTGCAGCGTAACCATAATGGGTATCTATGAAGCATTCTTCTTATAAAAAAGAGTATGATATCGAGAAAAGACAAAAAGAAAAAAAAAGATTATGAAAAGAGGAAAGAGAGAAAAAAGCACCATATTCCCATGGTAAATAAGAAGATTGCTGAGATACTTGTTGTCTGCTTGCCTTGTCATTTTGATATGGGGATTCTTCCGTATCATCGGGCAAGGGGTACCCCATTGGCGGTTCTCTATGATACACATATGCTTACGATGACAAGAACTTACCGGTGACTAAACTTGAGTAGCATGAGGAGCGACCCTCGTATTCAAGGGATATGAGATTCTCAACTTACAACGTGTCAATGCATATCCTCATATTTGATCACTTTCACCTTAATCACCTAAAGATGCCTATGATAGGGCAATGAGAGTTGAAAGCTAGTAAGTATCATAATTTTTGGGAGCTCTTTATGAGACTTGCAATCCCTGCTTCCCTCTGCGAAGGGCCTTTCTTTTACTTTCTAGTTGAGTCAGTAAACCTATTCCCTTCTTTATCAGCAAGTATTTTGAGTTGTTGTGTTTCATTCATTCATATGATGATTTATTCAATCATGTTTCTTATGTTCCTTGTTTTGCACATTGCTCTTATCTTGGTGATTACTACTTTGAAAGCTATCATTGAAAAACCAGTTATTTGTGAACTCCAGCAAATTATCAACTATTCTTCGACCAAGAGCTAAGTTTGCCATTACCAATTATGATTTTCTTTATGTATCTTTATTGTGTTTCTTTACTTATTGCAAGTTAAGTTATATAATAGTGAGTTGTCTTCTATTATGATCTATGTATTTGATGAATGTGATGCTTCTTCTCCGTATTCTTTTATCGACTCTTCACTCCATAAACCTGAGGCCATGTTTATTGAGCTCAGTTTCGCTTGGGGACAAGCGAAGTCTAAGCTTGGGGGGAGTTGATGCGTCCATTTTGCATCACTATTCTATATCATAATTCACTGTTATTCATTGATATATTTCATATTGAGAGGTGATACTTATGTTATTTCATCTGTTTTGCATGGTTGATGACTTTTGGAGCAGGGACCGCTGTAGTCAGGATTCTGATGGAAAAGGTGCTGTTTGGAGGCAAAATCGCGAAGATCAGAAAATCCGGGGAAATATATGAAAAATCCTATTTTTCCAGAAGACGAAGGAAGCCAGAACGGGGGATGGAGATGGGCCACAGGGGGCCCACACCACCCCCTGGCACAGGCCACCCTAGGCCGCGCCACCAGGTGGTGTGGCCTCCCTGGTCCACCCCTAGCTCTCCTCTCTGGCGTATATATTCCTCCCGACTACATGACACTTCACCTATATGATGCTATTGAGTGAACCATTAAATTATTGTTTATGTTCAGATTGTTATACATCATTATTCCATCTCTGATCATGATCCATATGATGTCTTGTGAGTAGTTCGTTTTGTTCTTGAGGACATGGGAGAAGTCATGTTGTTAGTAGTGGAGTTGTGTTGAGAGAGATTCAATAGTTTGATATTTAAGTTGTGGTGTACTTATTCTAGTGGTGTCATGTGAACGTCGACTACATGACACTTCACCTATATGGGACTAGGGGAATGCATTGTGTATTTGGCTACTAATCGTAGGGGTTGCCGGAGTGACAGAAACCTGAACCCCCATTAGGAAACCATTGCACAAGGGACGTAAGGGTCTTAGAGTTTAAAGCTGTGGTTAGGTTTCTACCTTAATTACTTTCTTGTACTTACAGATGTTTGCAAGGGGTATAATCACAAGTATGTATTAGTCCTAGGAAGGTCGGTACATTAGCACAGGTTCACCCACACAACACTTAGGAAGCTAAAGAATATTAATCAACTATATGAAGCAAAAGCACTTGACAGTCTTCCCATGTGTCCTCGAGAACGTTTGGTCATCTTAAGTAATACAACCGGCTTGTCCTTTGCTGCATACAGGATTGGTCCACTTGCTGCATTTATTCCTATTGTCTTTTATTTACTCGTACTTTGTTTACTTGCTTTACCAAAAAAAACCTAAAAATCCGTTTGCTAAGTATTTGCAGAGAATTCCTCATCCATACCACTAGCCAGCACCTTCTACTCCTCGTTGGGTTCGACACTCTTACTTATCGAAAATACTGCGATACACCCCCTATACTTGTGGGTCATCACCTGCAACATTTCAATATTACATGTAGAACCAATTTCAGCAATTTCACCCGAAACAGTTTCGATGTCTATTGAAATAATTCCAGTGCTTTGCAATTCATTTGTGTGAAACATATTTGCTCCAAATGGTGTTGGTGTCCCTTAAGTGTGTCACCCTACGGTTCGTGAATAACGCATACATGATCGGGACCCCTCTCAGATGATAATAATCAAAAGCGGGACATGGAGATCCATACTGACTCCTACACATTCTACGATGACTTCTGTGATCATGAGAACCTTTAATGTTAGTAACTAAATCCCTTTGTCTTGCTATATATTACATGTCCGAGATTCGATCATTGGTATCTCCATACCTAGTTTGATCTTGTTACCTGCATGTACTCTTTTCTTGTTCCCGTGATATAACATTCTAGTGATCTCATCACTTGCTTGCAAGCTAACCAATGTGATATCACCGAGAGGGACCAGAGAATATCTATCCGTCATCGGATGGAAAAATCCCACTCTTGATCCATGAGCCTCTACATAACACTTTCATAGCACTGAACCCACCTTTATAATCACCCTTTCACGGTTTGACGTTTGATGTTATCAAGATACTCTTCCAGTGTTAGTGATTAACATGATCTCATGGTCTAAGGACTAGGATTACTTTGTTAGATGTTATAGCAATACAAACACAATGACTTTGATCATAATGATATACTTTGGATGAATGTTCATCACATCATTCCACTAATGTTGTGACCTCATTATTAACAACATCCAATGTCCATGATCAGGAAACCTTGATCATCTTGTTAATCAACGAGCTAGTTTACAAGAGAGGCATAACTAGGAACTTTCCTTTTGTTTATTAAACACACATGTATTAACGTTTCAAAATTAATACAATTATAGCATGCAAAATAAACATCTATCATATACTTGGAATATGTATAATAACAACTTTATTATTGCCTCTCAGGGCATATTCCCTTCAGTCTCCCACTTGCACTAGAGACAATAATCTAGTTACATGGTGATAAATCTAACACCGATGGAGTTCTGTTGTTGATCATGTTTTGCTCTAGGGAGAGTTTTAGTCAATGGATCTGCTACATTGAGATCCGTATGTACTTTACAAATCTTTATATCTCCATCCTTGACATGCTCATGGATGGAGTGAAACCGGCGCTTAATATGTTTGGAATTCTTGTGAGACCTTGGTTCCTTTGCATTGGCTATGGCTCCATTGTTGTCACAATAGATCACAATTGGATCCAACGCACTAGGAACCACATCCAGTTCGGTAATGAACTCCTTCATCCAAACTGCTTCCTGTGCTGCTTCTGAAGTAGCAATATATTCCGCCTCCGTTGTTGACCTTGTTACCACGGGTTGTTTGGAGCTCCTCCAACTAACTGCTGCTCCGTTCATGAGAAATACGTATCCGGATTGAGACTTAGAGACATCCAGATCAGTGTCAAAGCTAGCGTCGACATAACAATTAGCGACCAGCTCTTCTTCACCTCCGTATACAGGAAACATTTCCTTAGTTCTTCTCAAGTACTTAAGGATATTCTTGACCGCTATCTAGTGTTCCAAACCTGGATCAGATTGGTACCTACTAGTCAAACTAATAGCATGTGCCACATCTGGTCTTGTACATAGCATGGCGTACATTATAGAGCCTATGGCTGAAGCATAGGGGATCTTATCCATTATCTCACTTTCTTCCGATGTAGCCGGACTTTCAGTCTTACTCAATGTCTTGCCTTGCACCATAGGTAAGAACCCCTTCTTACTTTCATCCATTTTGAACTTCTTTAAAATCTTATCAAGGTATGTACTCTGTGATAGCCCTATTAGGCGTCTCGATCTATCTCTATAGATCTTTATGCATAATATATATGACGCTTCACCAATGTCCTTCATAGAAAATTTGCTGTTTAGATAACTTTTAACACTGTTTAAAAGATCTATATCATTTCCAATCAATCATATGTCATCCACATATAATATCAGAAATGCCACATTGCTCCCACTCACTTTCTTGTAAATACAAGCATCTCCATAAGTTTGGACAAATCCAAACTCTTTGATCACCCCATCAAAGCGGAGATTCCACCTCCATGATGCTTGCTTCTGTCCATAGATGGATTGCTGAAGCTTGCACACCTTGTTAGCATCCTTAGGATCGACAAAACCTTTGGTTGTATCATGTACAACTCTTCTTCAATATTACCATTGAGGAACACAATTTTGACATCCATCTGCCATATTTCATAATCAAAATATGCATCAATTGCTAACATAATCCTAACTGACTTTAGCATCGCTACGGGAGAGAATGTCTCATCGTATTCAACTCCTTGAATTTTTCGAAACCCTTTTGCGACAAGTTGAGCTTTATAGACGGTTACATTACCATCAACATTAATTTTTCTTTTGAAAATCCATTTATTCTCAACGGCCTTCCGGTCGTGAGGTAAGTCCACCAAGGTCCAAACCTGGTTTTAGTACATGGATTCCATCTCGGATTTCATGGCTTCTAGCCATTTGTTGGAATCTGAGCTCATCATCGCTTCTTCATACGTCACAGGGTCATCTATTTCATCAACCATGAAATTCACAATAGGATTCTCGTACAGTTCAGGAGCTGCATGTGTCCTTCTTGACATGCGAGGTTCGATAGTGTCCTCTTTCGGAGTTTCATGATCATTATCATTAGTTCCTTCTTCATTTGGTGAAGTCAACTCCGGAACAACTTCCGGTGCTGCACCACTAGCCATTTCATGAAGAGAAGTTTCAATAACCTCTTCAGGTTCTACCTTTCGACTACTCACACCTTTCGCGAGAAAATCTTTCTCTAGAAAGGATCCATTTTTGGCAACGAAAACCTTGCCCTCGGATCTATGATAGAAGGAATACCCAATTATTTCTTTAGGGTATTCTATGAAGACGCATTTTTCTGCTTTGGGTTCGAGTTTATCCGGCTGAAGTTTCTTCACATAAACATCGCATCCCCAAACTTTAAGAAATGACAACTTAGGTTTGTTTCCAAACCATAATTCATATAGTGTTGTTTCAACGGATTTAGACGGTGCCCGATTTAAAGTGAATGTAGCGGTTTCTAGTACATAACCCCAAAATAACAGTGGCAAGTCAGTCAGAGACATCATAGATCGAACCATATCCAATAGAGTATGATTACGACGTTCTGACACACCATTACGTTGTGGTGTTCCTGCAGGCTTGAGTAGTGAAACTATTCCACAATCTCTCATGTGTGCGCTAAACTCGTAACTAAGATACTCTCCTCCACGGTCGGACCACAGAAATTTGATCTTTCTATTACGATGATTTTCCACTTCATTCTGAAATTCCTTGAACTTTTCAAAGGTTTCAGACTTATGTTTCATCAAATATATATACCCGTATCTACTCACATCATCTGTGAAAGTAAAAAAATAACGATATCCACCTCGCGCCGACACACTCATTGGACCACATACATCAGTATGTATGATTTCCAATAAATCTGTCACCCGTTCCATTGAACCGGAAAACGGCGTTCTAGTCATCTTGCCCATAAGGCATAGCTTACATGTATCAAATGATTCAAAATCAAGTGATTCTAAAAGTCCAACGGAATGGAGTTTCTCATGCGTTTAACGCCAATATGACCTAGACGGTAGTTCCACATATATGTAGATATATCATCATTAAGTTTAATCCTTTTAGCATCAACATTATGGATATGCATATGAGTACTATCGAGATTCAACAGAAATAAACCATTCATCATGAGTGCATGACCATAAAAGATATTATCCATATAAATCGAACAACCATTGTTTTCTGATTGAAACGAATAACCGATTTGCAAGAAACACGATCCAGATACAATGTTCATGCTCAGCGCAGGCACCAAATAACAATTATTTAAGTTTATCACTAATCCCGATGGCATATGGAGAGGCAGCATTCCGACGGCGATCACATCAACTCTTGATCCATTGCCGACACGCACCGTGACCTCATCCCTTGCTAGTTGTCGCTTGTTCCGTAGCCCTTGTACCGAGTTACATATATTAGAAACCGATCCGGTATCAAATACCTAGGTGCTACTGCGAGTACTAGTCAAGGACACATCAATAACATGTATATCACATATACCTTTGTTTGCCTTGCCGGCCTTCTTGTCCGCCAAAAACTTGGGGCAGTTGCGCTTCCAATGGCCAATCCCCTTACAATAGTAGCACTCGGTATCAGACTTAGGGCCAGCCCGGGATTTCTTTTCAAGCACAACAACAGATTTGTTGCCCTTCTTTCCCATCCGTGTACCCTTCTTGTCTTTCTTGAAATCGGTGGTCCTATTGACCATCAACACTTGATGTTCTTTCCTAATCTCTGATACGTTGCTAACGTATCCATAATTTTTGATGTTCCATGCTTGGTTTTATCTACTTTCTTATGTTTTGTTCCAACTTTGGAGTACTTTTCATACACTTTCTTGGACTAACCTATTAACAAGATGCCAAAGTGCTAGCTGCCTGTTTTCTGCCGTTTTTGGTTCCAGGAAGTCAGAAAAATGAATATTCTCAGAATTGGACGGGACAAAATCCAAAGTCAGTTTTTCACCGAGGGACACATGGAGCCAGAATACGAGACGGAGAGGGTCCAGAGGGCGGCCACACCACCTGGCCGTGCGGCCAAGCCTGGCCCACGCTAGGGGGTGGTGTGGCTAGCCCAGGCACACCCTTGGCCTCCCCTACCGACTATAAGATGCCTCCGATACAGAAACCCTAAGGACCCGATCAAACTTCCATGAAAGAGTCTGTATCCACCGTCGTCTCCATCTCTAGATCGGGAGGGATCTGAAGCTCTTCCCGACACCCCGTCGGAGAGGGGAATTCACCCTGGAGGCCTTCTTCATCATCATGCAAGCCTCTGGTGTGATGCGTGAGTAGTTCATCTCTGGACTACGGGTCCATGTAGTAGCTGGATGGCTGGTTCTCCTCCTTTGTGCTTTAATGTTTAGATCTTGTGAGCTTCGTTCATGATCAAGATCATCTAGTTGTAATTCTACATGTTGTGTTTTCGGGGATCCGACGGATATTGAGATGCTATTTCAGATTGATTATTGATTCTATCATGTCTTTGTTATTTGTGATCTTGCATGCTTTCCGTTGTTAGTAGCTATCTTGGCCAAGTAGATGCTAGCAACTCCAAGAGTTAGTATTTATGCTCGATAGTGGGTTCATGCCTCTAGTAATCTGGGGAAGTGAAAGAAATCTCTAAGATACTAGATGTGATGTTGCTACTAGGGAGAAAACAACAATCCTTTGTTCATAGAACAATCGTATTGTTTACTTTACACGCAATGCGTAATGCAATTATCTGTTGCTTGCAACTTAATACTGGAGGAGGTTCGGATGAGAACCTGAAGGTGGATTATTAGTAATAAATGCAGTTGGATGGCGGTCTATGTATAATGTTTTAATGCCCAATCAAGTCTCAAAGGAGTCAAGATGAGTAGTATATGCATGTTGCTTTCTGGATGTTTGTCAATTGCCCCACTGTAATTTGTTCACCCAACATGTTATCTATCTGAAGGAGAGCCACCACTAGTGAACTATGGACCCCGGTCCTTTATTTATAATAAATCGTCAACTGTTTACTGCTTTCTGTTTACTTTCTGCAAACTATTACTTTCTTCCACTCGATACGTTTAATCCTTTGTATTCAGCAAAACCGGTGAGATTGACAACCTCATCGTAAGTTGGGGGAAAAGTTCTGTGGTTGTGTTGTGCATGATTCCACATTGCTGCCAGCACCGGAGTGCGCCCTACCAAGGCTCAGCCAGCAACACCTTTGAGGTGTTTCCTTGCTCCTACTGGATTGATAACCTTGGTTTCATAACTGAGGGAAACTTACTGCTGTGCTCATCATACCTTCCTCTTGGGGTTCCCCAACGAGCTCGTTAGTATACGAGTCAGCAATCTCCACTTCTGCAGTCTTAAGCTTTGACAGAAGCTCGAGGAGAGTCTTCTTCATGCCCTGCATGTTATAGTTCATCACGAAGCTCTTGTAGCTAGGTGGTAGAGATTGGAGAACACGATGTATGCCCAAGTCAATGGGAATCGTTATTCCTAAGGACACAAGCTTATCGGCGTACCCAGACATTTTTAGTACGTGCTCACTTACGAAGTTGTTCCCTTCCATCATGTAGCTAAAGAACTTTTCTGAAGCATTATAACTCTCTACGGCAGCATGGGTATCGAAAATCATTTTCAATTCACCCATGGTATCAAAGGCATTGCCATTTTCGAAACGCTTTCGAAGTTCTGGCTCTAGCCCATATAGTATGCCGCAATGAACTAAGTTGTGGTCCTCCTGACGAGTCATATACACATTCTTTTCCTTGTCAGGGGCATCAGGAGCTGGTGGGGGGCCTAGCGGCGCTTCTAGCACATATTGCTTTTGTGCAGCGTTGAGGAGAATCCTCAAATTCATGGCCTAGTTGGTGAAGTTACTACCATTCGCAGGAAGTTTCTCTTTCTCCATGAACACATTGAAATTAAAAGCAGGTGGTGCCATCTACAACAGAATTTGTAAAGTTTATTTAGACTAAGTTTATGATAGATTGATTTCAACTAAACTCCCACTCAAAAACAACATCCCTCGTGTCTTTTTGGTGATTACATGAACCAAATTCACTACACCAAGTCTGATCATCACGTGAGTCAGTGTAGCTTCAAAGGCGAGCATCTATATGGGCATCATATCAACTATATGACTCATGCTTAACCTTTTGGTCCGTGTTCCGAGGCCATGTCTTTACATGCTAGGCTCGCCAAGTAAGAACCTTAGTACTTGCGTGTGTAAAACTGTCTTACACCCGTTGTATGAAAGCGCGGAGTCGTACACCCGATCATCACGTGATGTCTCGAAACACGATCCATAGAACGGTGCATACTTAAGGAAGAACACATTTTATCTTGATATTTAAATGAGGGGTCATCTTATAATGCTACTAAAATGCCAAACAAGCAATATAAGTGAAGGAAATATGCCTTGAGAGGCAATAATAAAGTTGTTATTATATATTCCTTATATATATGATAGATGTTTATTTTACATGCTAGAATTATATTGATCGGAAACATCAATACATGTGTGTTTAATAAACAAAAAGGGTTCCTAGTTATGACTCTCTTATAGACTAGCTTGTTGATTAACAAGATGATCAAGGTTTCCTGATCATGGACATTGGATGTTGTTAATAACAAGGTCACACCATTGGTGGAATGATGTGATGAACATTCATCCGAAGTATAGCATTACGATCAAGTCATTATGTTTATATTGCTATAACATCATACGAAGTAAACTTTATCCTTAGACCATGAGATCATGTTAATTGCTAACACCGGAAGAGTATCTTGATAACATCAAACATCACACCATAACAGGGTGACTATAAAGATGGGTTCAGTACTACGAAGGTGTTAAGTTGAGGCTCATGGATCAAGAGTGGAATTTGTCAATCCAGATGACGGATAGATATACTCTGGGCCCTCTCGGTGATATCACATTAGGATAGCTTGCAAGCAAGTGATGTGATCACTAGAATGTTATATCACGGGACAAGAAAAGAGTGCATGTCGGTAACGAGATCAAACTAGGTATGGGATACCAATGATCGAATCTCGGACATGTAATATATCGAGAGACAAAGGGATTTAGTTACAAGCGTTAAAGGTTCTCACGATCAGAGAAGTCATTGTTGAATGTGTAGGAGTCAGTACGGATCTTCAGGTCCCGCTGCTGATTATTGATCGGAGAAGGGTCTCGATCATGTCTGCATATTATTCGCGAACCATAGGGTGGCACACTTAAGAGTTACCGGACACATTTTGGAGCACATATGTTTCAGACGAAAGAATTGCAAAGCGCAGGAATTGTTTCAATAGAAACCGGAAATTGTTTCGGGTGGAATTGCAGAAAGTGGTTCTGCATGTGATATTGAAATATGCAAGGGCTATATGTGAATGTTTTTAATTAAAGTAATTAAAAAATTCTGAATAAATTTAATAAAAGAGTTTTATTAATGAGAGAGCATTAAATTTGGAGAATTTAATGCTTTAAAGTGGAGACTTTAAAAGGGAATTTGAAGAGGCATTTTAATGTGGAGGGGTTACGACCACATGAATGGGGAGGTGAGGGGTCACCCCCCATGCGCCGGCCATGGAGAGAGGGGGCACCCCCTCCTCCTATAAAGGCCACCCATTCCCTCCTTCATCCACACATCTCCTTGTGAAGGATCTCTCTCCCCCTCAGAATTATTCCCCCATGGTCTCGGATTAGCGAGATACATGTTCCGGTGGCATTTCATCTAGAAGGAGTTGCTGCTTCCGCTGGATCACTAGAGCAAGGAGGTGAGGTTGTCCAGTGGCTTGAACGTGTGTGCGAGTGCGGATGCGCTGCTGAGTTGCGGCGCTCGGACTTCCTCACGATCTTGAGATCGGCAAGTGTACGACTACATCAACCACGAGTTCCTACTCGTTAACAAAGCTCGTTGTCTACGAGGGTAAGTTCTCGTTGGATGTATGTCCACCCGTTGCTTTGTACCTAATAGATAGATCTTGCGTGTAGTTCCACACTAGGAAATTTTTTGTTTTCTATGCTGCGGACCCAACAGTGGTATCAGGGCCTGATCTATGCGTAGGTGCTTAGCACGGGTAGTACACATATGTTGATATGTGGCGATGATGATCATGTTATTGCATCTTCTATGTATTTTGTTATTGGTGGCATAGTGGGATGAAGCGGCCCGGACCAACCTTACATGTCATCGTACATGAGACCGTTTCCACGACTGACATGCAACTTGTTTTGCATAAGTGGCTGGCGGTGTCTGTCTCTCCTACTATAGTCAATATTTGATTTACAACGAGTTGCTAATAACTTAGTTATCCTCGTTGTGTTCATGTTCGTAGGTGAGAACGGTTCTATCTCCGAAAGCCCTAAGCCACGTAAAACTTGCAATTGATAAATTAGAGGCGTCTAGTTTAGATCGTTGTTGGGCTAGTGTATTGATATGGTATTGTTGTAAGTAGATGTATGGTAGATACTCTTACAACACAGTCAACGTGTAAGTTCCATAGACCTTGGCCTTACACACAAAGAATGATAGAGATCATACCACGATGCAAGTGATAGAGATCAAATGCATGGACCATATCATCTCACTTTACACATTAGATGTTAGCATCTTATACTGCTAGTTTGGCGCGTTTGGTAGCATTATAAGATGATCCCTCATTTAGATATCTAGATAAAAATGTGTTCTTCCTTGAGTATGCAACCGTCTATGGATCGTGTTTCGAGACATCACGTGATGATCAGGTGTACTCAAATCTACGCTTTCATAGGAACGGGTGTAAGACAGTTTTACACACGCGAATACTAAGGTTCTTACTTAGTGAGCCTAGCATGTACAGACATGGCCTCGGAACACAGACCGAAAGGTTAAGCATGAGTCATATGGTTGATATGTTAATGCTAAAAAGATTAAACTTGATGATGATATGTCTACATATATGTGGCACTGCCGTCTAGGTCATATTGGCATTAAACGCATGAAGAAACTCCATTCTGATGGACTTTTGGAATCACTTGATTTTGAATCATTTGATACATGTGAGCCATGCCTTATGGGCAAGATGACTAGAACGCCGTTTTCCGGTTCAATGGAACGGGCGACAGATCTATTGGAAATCATACATACTGATGTGTGTGGACCAATGAGTGTGTCGGCGCGAGGTGGATATCGTTATTTTGTTACTTTCACGGATGATTTGAGTAGATACGGGTATATCTATTTGATGAAACACAAGTCTGAAACTTTTGAAAAGTTCAAGGAATTTCAGATTGAAGTGGAAAATCATCGTAATAGAAAGATCAAAGTTCTACGGTCTGACCGTGGAGGAGAGTATCTAAGTTACGAGTTTAGCACACACATGAAAGAGTGTGGACTCGTTTCACAACTCACGCCTGCCGGAACACCACAACGTAATGGTGTGTCGGAACGTCGTAATCGTACCTTATTGGATATGGTTCGATCTATGATGTCTCTGACTGACTTACCTCTGTCATTTTGGGGTTATGCACTGGAAACAGTTGCATTCACTTTAAATCGGGCACCATCTAAATCTGTTGAAACGACACCGTATGAATTATGGTTTGGAAACAAACCTAAGCTGTCATTTCTTAAGGTTTGGGGATGCGATGTTTATGTGAAGAAACTTCAACCGGATAAAATCGAACCCAAAGCGGAAAAATGCGTCTTCATAGGATACCCTAAGGAAACAATTGGGTATACCTTCTATCACAGATCCGAGGGCAAGGTTTTTGTTGCCAAGAATGGATCCTTTCTTGAGAAGGAGTTTCTCGCGAAAGGTGTGAGTAGTCGGAAGGTAGAACTCGAAGAGGTTATTGAACCTTCTCTTCATGGAATGGCGAGTGGCGCAGCACCGGAAGTTGTTTCGGAGTTGACTTCACTTGATGAAGAGAGAGCTAATGATAATGATCATGAAACTCCGAAAGAGGACACTACCGAACCTCGCAGGTCAAGCAGGACACGTGCAGCTCCTGAACTGTACGACAATCCTATTGTGAATTTCATGGTTGATGAAATGGATGACCCTGCGACGTATGAAGAAGCGATGATGAGCCCAGATTCCAACAAATGGCTAGAAGCCATGAAATCCGAGATGGAATCCATGTACGAGAACCAAGTTTGGAACTTGGTGGACATACCTCACGACCGAAAGGCCGTTGAGAATAAATGGATTTTCAAAATAAAAACTGATGCTTAGACCATGAGATCATGTTAATTGCTGACACCAGAAGAGTATCTTGATAACATCAAACATCACACCGTAACAGGGTGACTATAAAGATGGGTTCAGTACTACGAAGGTGTTAAGTTGAGGCTCATGGATCAAGAGTGGAATTTGTCAATCCAGATGACGGATAGATATACTCTAGGCCCTCTCGGTGATATCGCATTAGGATAGCTTGCAAGCAAGTGATGTGATCACTAGAATGTTATATCACGGGAACGAGAAAAGAGTGCATGTCGGTAACGAGATCAAACTAGGTATGGAGATACCAATGATCGAATCTCGGACATGTAATATATCGAGAGACAAAGGGATTTAGATACAAGCGTTAAAGCTTCTCATGATCACAGAAGTCATTGTTGAATGTGTAGGAGTCAGTACGGATCTCCAGGTCCCGGTGCTGATTATTGATCGGAGAAGGGTCTCGATCATGTCTGCATTATTCGTGAACCATAGGGTGGCACACTTAAGAGTTACCGGACACCATTTTGGAGCACATATGTTTTAGACGAAAGAATTGCAAAGCGCAGGAATTGTTTCAATAGAAACCGGAAATTGTTTCGGGTGGAATTGCAGAAAGTGGTTCTGCATGTGATATTGAAATATTGCAAGGGGCTATATGTGAATGTTTGTTAATTAAAGTAATTAACAAAATTCTGAATAAATTTAATAAAAAAGAGTTTTATTAAATGAGAGAGCATTAAATTTGGAGAAATTTAATGCATTTAAAGTGGAGACTTTAAAAGGGAATGTGAAGAGGCATTTTAATGTGGAGGGGTTACGACCACATGAATGGGGGAGGTGAGGGGTCACCCCCCATGCGCCGGCCATGGAGAGAGGGGGCACCCCCTCCTCCTATAAAAGGCCACCCATTCCCTCCTTCATCCACACATCTCCTTGTGAAGGATCTCTCTCCCCCTCTAGAATTATTCCCCCATGGTCTCGGATTAGCGAGATACATGTTCCCGGTGGCATTTCATCTAGAAGGAGTTGCTTCTTCCGCTGGATCACTGGAGCAAGGAGGTGGAGGTTGTCCGGTGGCTTGAACGTGTGTGTGAGTGCGGATGCGCTGTTGAGTTGCGGCGCTCGGACTTCCTCACGATCTTGAGATCGGCAAGTGTACGACTACATCAACCACGAGTTCCTACTCGTTAACAAAGCTCGTTGTCTATGAGGGTAAGTTCTTGTTGGATGTATGTCCACCCGTTTCTTTGTACCTAGTAGATAGATCTTGGCGTGTAGTTCACACCGTAGGAATTTTTTTGTTTTCTATGCTGCGGACCCAACAATAAGATGCAAACATCATATCTGTAAAGTGAAATGATATGGTTCTTGCATTTGATCACAATCATATGCATCGGGGTATGATCTTTATCATTCCTTTGTGTGTAAGGCCAAGGTCTATGGAACTTACACGTTAGGTGTGTTGTAAGAGTATCAACTATACATCAACTTACAACATTACCATATCATGACACAAGCCCAGCAGCGATCTAAACTAGACGCCTCTAATTTATCAATTGAAAGTTTTACGTGGCTTAGGGCTTTCGAAGATAGAACCATTCTTACCTACGAACATGGAACCACAACGATGATAACCAAATTATTAGCAACTCGTTATAAATCAGATATTGACTATAGTAGGAGAGACAGACACCCGCCAGCTACTTATGCAAAACTAGTTGCATGTCAGTCGTGGAACCGGTCTCATGTACGATGACATGTAAGGTTGGTCCGGGCCGCTTCATCCCACTATGCCACTGCTAACCCACAAGTATGGGGGGTGTATCGCAGTATTTTCGATAAGTAAGAGTGTCAAACCCAACAAGGAGCAGAAGGTGCTGGCTAGTGGTATGGATCAGGAATTCTCTGCAAATACTTAGCAAACGGATTTTTAGGGGTTTTCGATAAAACAAGTAAACAAAGTACGAGTAAACAAAAGACAGTAGGAATAAATGCAGCAAGTGGCCCAATCCTTTATGTAGCAAAGGACAAGCTGGTTGTATTACTTAAGATGACCAAACGTTCTCGAGGACACATGGGAAGACTGTCAAGTGCTTTCGCTTCATATAGTCGATTAATCTTCTCTAGATTGCTAAGTGTTGTGTGGGTGAACCTGTGCTAATGTACCGCCCCATCCAAGACTAATACATACTTGTGATTATACCCCTTGCAAACATCCGTAAGTACAAGAAACTAATTAAGGTAGAAACCTAACCACAACTTCAAACTCTAAGACCCTTACGTCCCTTGTGCAATGGTTTCCTAACGGGGGTTCAGGTTTCTGTCACTCCGGCAACATCTACGATTAGTAGCCAAATACACAATGCATTCCCTAGGCCCATATAGGTGAAGTGTCATGTAGTCGATGTTCACATGACACCACTAGAAGAAGTACACCACAACTTAAATAACAATCTATTGAATCTTTCTCAACGCAACTCCACTACTAACAACAAGACTTCTCCCATGTCCTCAAGAACAAAACGAACTACTCACAAGTCATCATATGGATCATGATCAGGGATGTAATAATGATGTATAACAATCTGAACATAAACAATAATTCAATGGTTCACTCAATAGAATCAACTATAAAGAGTAGTCAACACCGAGAAAGTTTCCCCTATGAACTATAGCAAGATTCAACCAATTATTATAGCAATATGGAGATGGTGATGTGGGTGCTGATGGTGATGGTGGTGATGATGATGATGATCCCGATGAAGTCCAACTTGATGGTGGTGTTGATGGCGATGATCTCCCGTCTCCGGGAAGGAATTCCCCCGGCAGAAATCTGTCTGCCGGAGAGATCTTTCTCTCTCGGTGTTTTCGCCCCGTAGAGGCGGCGGAATCTTTCTGTGGTCGCTCCCCGAGGCTTAGGGTTTCGTGGGGATGATATACGCCAGAGGAGAGAGGCTGGAGTCGGCCAGGGCAGCCACACCACCTCTAGGCGCGGCCTAGGCCTGCCCGCGCCATGGGGTGGTGTGGGCCCCCTGTGGCCCACCTCCACTCCATCTTGTGGCATCCTGAGTCTTCTGGAAAAATAGGATTTTCCGATCTTCGCGAATTTTGCCTCCAAATAGCACCTTTTCCATCAGAATCCTGACTGTAGCGGTCCATGCTCCAAAAGTCATCAACCATGCAAAAATAGATGAAATAACATAAGTATCACCTCTCAATACGAAATATATCAATGAATAATAGTGAATTATGACATAGAATAGTGATGCAAAATGGACGTATCAGCCACTAATATCCAAAGTACATATAAGATGCAATAACATGATCATCACCACCCACATACTCTTATGTGCTCTACCCGTGCAAAGCACCTACGCATAGATCAGGCTCTGGTACCATTAAAGGGTTTGTAGCATAGAAAACAAAAAATTCCTATGATGAGAACTATACGCCAAGATCTATCTACTAGATACAAGCAACGGGTGGATATACATCCATGGAGAACTTACCCTCTAAGACAACAAAGTTTTGTTAACGAGTAAGAACTCGTGGATGATGTAGTCATTCGGTTGCTGATCTCAAGATCGTGTGGAAGTCCTAGCATCACAAACCAGCAGCGCATCCGCACTCCCACACACGTTCAGGCCACTGAACAACCTCCGCCTCCTCGCTCAAGTGATGCAGCGGAAGCAACAACTCCTTCCAGACGAAATGCCACCAGGAACATGTATCTCGCTAATCCGAGACCATGGGGGAATAATACTAGAGGGGGAGAGAGATCCTTCACGAGGAGGTGTGAGGAAGAAGGGTGAGAGGGGTGGCCTTTTATAGGAAGAGGGGGTACCCCTCCCCATGGCCGGCGCCCCATGGGGGGTGACCCCTCACCTACCCCATTCATGTGGTGGTAACCTCCTCCACATAAATGTGTCCCTTAACATTCCTTTTTAAAGTCTTTAATTTAAATGCATTAAATTTCTCCAAATTTAATACTCTCTCATTTAATAAAACTCTTTTATTAATTTTATTCAGAATTTTGTTAATTACCTTAATTAACAAACATTCACATAAAAACCCCTGCAACATTTCAATATTACATGCAGAACCAATTTCAGCAATTTCATCTGAAATAGTTTCGGTGTCTATTGAAATAATTCTAGCGCTTTGCAATTCATTCGCCTGAAACATATTTGCTCCAAACGGTGTTGGTGTCCCTTAAGTGTGTCACCCTACGGTTCGTTAATAATGCAGACATGATCGAGACCCCTCTCAGATCAATAATCAGAAGCGGGACCTTGAGATCCATACTGACTCCTACACATTCTACGATGACTTCTGTGATTGTGAGAACCTTCAACGATAGTAACTAAGTCCCTTTGTCTCGCGATATATTACATGTCCGAGATTTGATCATTGGTATCTCCATACCTAGTTTGATCTCGTTACTGACATGTACTCTTTTCTCGTTCCCGTGATATAACATTCTAGTGATCTCATCACTTGCTTGAAAGCTAACCAATGTGATATCACCGAGAGGGCCCAGAGAATATCTATCTATCATTGGGATGGACAAATCCCACTCTTAATCCATGAGCCTCTACATAACACTTTCGTAGCACTGAACCCACCTTTATAATCACCCTTTCACGGTTTGACGTTTGATGTTATCAAGATACTCTTCCAGTGTTAGTGATTAACATGATCTCATGGTCTAAGGACTAGGATTACTTTGTTAGATGTTATAGCAATATAAACACAATGAATTTGATCGTAATGCTATACTTTGGATGAATGTTCATCACATCATTCCACTAATGTTGTGACCTTGTTATTAACAACATCCAATGTCCATGATCAGGAAACCTTGATCATCTTGTTAATCAACGAGCTAGTTTACAAGAGAGGCATAACTAGGAACTTTCCTTTTGTTTATTAAACACACATGTATTAACATTTCCAAATTAATACAATTATAGAATGCAAAATAAACATCTATCATATACTTGGAATACATATAATAACCACTTTATTATTGCCTCTCAGGGCATATTCCCCTCATGTTTTTCCCTCGAGCTTCACTACTCCCGATGAATAAGCTTCTTCAACTATATAGGGGCCTTCCCACTTTGATCTAAGCTTTCCTGGAAACAACTTAAGACGAGAATTATAGCACAACACCTTGTCTCCACTATTAAAGACCTTATTTTCTATTTCTCTATCATGCCATCTTTTCACTTTTTCTTTAAACAATCTAGCATTCTCATAAGCCTCGCTTCTAAAATCATCTAAAGCATGAATATCTAATAAGCATTTTTCTCCCGCTGCTTTAAGATCATAGTTTAGGTTCTTGATCGCCCAAAAAGCTTTGTGTTCCAATTCTAAAGGTAAGTGGCATGCCTTATCGTATACCATCTTATAAGGTGTCATACCCATTGGATTTTTAAACGCAGTACGGTATGCCCATAGAGTGTCATTTAACTTGTATTACCAATATTTTCATGATTTGTCCACCGCCTTCTCGAGTATGGTCTTTAATTCTCTATTGGAGAGTTCCACTTGACCACTCATTTGAGGATGATATGGTGAAGCAACGCGATGAGTTACTCCATATTTGCTGAGGATTTTCCTAAAAGTTCCTTTCATAAAATGAGAACCACTGTCATTGATTAAAATTCTAGGAACTCCAAACCTGGGGAATATAACATCCTTGATCATCTTCACTGAGGCGGATGCATCTGCATGGCTTATTGGAATAGCTTCAACCCATTTAGTAACATAATCGATAGCAACAAGAATATGAATGTAACCATTTGATTCTATAAAAGGTCCCATGTAATCCATTCCCCATACATAAAAGGGTTCAATTATAAGACTATAATTCATTGCCATATCTTGTCTCCTACCTATATTACCCCTTCTTTGGCAAGCATCATAGTGTTCTACATACATGTGTGCGTCCTTGAGCAAGGTGGGCCAATAGAATCCTGATTGAAGTACCTTTGCTGCAGTTTGCTTGCTTGCATGATGTCCTCCATACGGGATGTCATGACAAGCTTGCAAAATTGCATTCATTTCATGGTTAGGAACACATTTCCGAATCATCCCGTCAGGTCCATGACGATATAGATACGGATCATCCCAAAAGTAATGTTTAAGATCATTAAAGAATTTCATTTTTTGATTTCTTATCATACCAGGAGGTATAAATTTTACTGCGTGATAGTTAGCATAATCCGCAAACCAAGGATCAGCAATTTCAACGTTTGCTAAATATTCTCCTGGGAATGACTCATTTATAGGTACGGGGTTAGTAATTATTCCCTCCATCCTAGAGAGATGATATGCTACCGGATTATCCTTACCCCTCCTATATACTAATCTTGGTGAAATGAATGCCAAGGAGGTGACGCAAATCTTGGTGATCCGTATGAACTATTACCTTAGAATTAATGATGTAAGATCTAAATTTGTCACAAGAAAAAACTACAGCTAGGAGCTCTTTTTTTGTAGTAGCATATTTTTTCTGAATCTTATTAAGAGTTCTACTAGCGTAATAAATGACATTTAAATTCTTTCTGTCTCACTGTCCTAACACAACCCCTAAAGCATAGTCACTAGCATCACACATGATTTCGAAAGGTTCATCCGATTTTGGAGATTGCGTGATGGGTGTGATGACCCACAAGTATAGGGGGTGTATCGCAGTATTTTTTGATAAGTAAGAGTGTCGAACCCAACGAGGAGCAGAAGGTGCTGGCTAGTGGTATGGATCAAGAATTCTCTACAAATACTTAGCAAACGGATTTTTAGGGTTTTTTGATAATGCAAGTAAATAATGTTGGAGATATGCCCAAGAGGCAATAATAAAAGTGATTATTATTATATCTTTGTGTTTATGATGAATGTTTACATCCCATGCTATAATTGTATTATTAGGAAACACTAATACATGTGTGTTTTGTAAACATAAGAGAGTCCCTAGTAAGCCTCTTGTTGAACTAGCTTGTTGATTAATTGATGATCATGGTTTCCTGATCATGGACATTAGGATGTGATTAATAACAAGATTATATCATTAGGAGAATGATGTGATGGACACACACACCCATAGTAAGCGTAGCATAAGATCAAGTCATTAAGTTCGTATTGCTGTAAGCTTTCAAATGCATAGTAACCTAATCCTTCGACCATGAGGTTATGTTAATCACCATCACCGGATGGATACTTTGATGACATCAAACGCCGCTTCGTAACTGGGTGGTTATAAAGGTGTCATTGGGTATTCTGAAAGTATGTGTTGAAGCGCATGAACCAAGATTGGGATTTGTCCATCCATATGATGGATAGATATGCTCTGGGCCCTCTCGGTGGAATGTCATCTAGTTAGCTTGCAAGCATGTGACTAGGTCACAAGGGATGACATATCACGGAACGAGTAAAGAGTACTTATCAGTAACGAGGTAGAACTAGGTATGGAGATACCGACGATCAAACCTCGGACAAGTATAGTATCGCGTGACAAAGGGAATTGGTTTCGTATGTAAGTGGTTCAATCGATCGCGAAGTCATCGTTGAGTATGTGGGAGCCATTATGGATCTCCAGATCCCGCTGATGGTTATTGATAGGAGATGTGTCTCTGTCATGTCTGCATATTCACGAACCGTAGGGTGACACACTTAAGGTTCGAAGTTGTTTTAAGTAGATATGGAATATGCGTTGGAGACCGAATGTTGTTCAGAGTCTCGGATTGGATTCGGGACATCACGAGGAGATCCGGAATGGTCCGAAGAATAAGATTCATATATAGGGAATCATTTTCTGAGTTAGGAAATGTTCCGGAGTGTTTGTATGAGGATTCTAGAAGGTTTCGGAATGTTTCGGAAGGTTCTAGAAGATATCTTGGAGTTTGCTTGAAAATCAAGATAGGGATCAAGGAGTCCTGGTGGGTCAAGACTAGGAGTCGTGGGGGAGGAGGACTCCTCCCCCCACTCCCCAATCCGCTGGCCTAGAGGAGGGGAGTCCTTGTAGGACTCCCCCTTCCCAAGGCAGGGGCACCCCCTCCTCCCTTGCTCTCATAACTCCCAATCTCTGCCGCCTCTCTCCTCCACCTTTCTTCTGCACAGGCATAGGAGAAGCCCTACAGAATTCTCTACTCCACCACCACCACCACGCCGTCGTGTTGCTGGGATTCCGTGGAGAAGATCTACTACCTCCGCTGCTCGCTGGAACAGGGAGAGGAAGGTCTTCTTCGACTCCGCACGTGTGACCGACTGTGGAAGCACTGCCGAATCGCGGCGCCGGAAGGATCGTCCACTTGACCGACTGCGGAAGCGCTGCTGGAACGCGACGCCGGAAGGATCGTCCACACGATCTTGAGATCGGCAAGTGATCGACTACATCAACCACGAGATCTAATCTCGTTAATGCTTTTGGATCTACGAGGGTTAGTTCCTATCTATCTCGTTTCTCATGTCTAATAGATTAGATCTTGGCTTTTATCTAGATTAGATCTGGGTTTTGTTCGTTCTTGCGGTAGAATTTTTTTGTTTTCCATGCTACGAACCCATCAAATAAAGTACGAGTAAATAAAAGACAATAATAATAAATGCAGCAAGTGGCCCAATCCTTTATGCAGCAAAGGACAAGCCGGTTGTATTACTTAAGATGACCAAACATTCTCGAGGACACATGGGAAGACTGTCAAGTGCTTTCGCTTCATATAGTTGATTAATCTTATTTAGCTTGCTAAGTGTTGTGTGGGTGAACCTGTGCTAATGTACCGACCTTCCTAGGACTAATACATACTTGCGATTATACCCCTTGCAAACATCCGTAAGTCCAAGAAAGTAATTAAGGTAGAAACCTAACCACAACTTTAAACTCTAAGACCCTTATGTCCCTTGTGCAATGGTTTCCTAACGGGGGTTCAAGTTTCTGTCACTCTGCAACCCCTACGATTAGTAGCCAAATACACAATGCATTCCCCTAGGCCCATATAGGTGAAGTGTCATGTAGTCGATGTTCACATGACACCACTAGAAGAAGTACACCACAACTTAATTAACAAACTATTGAATCTTTCTCAACACAATTCCACTACTAACAACATGACTTCTCCCATGTCCTCAAGAACAAAACGAACTACTCACAAGACATCATATGGATCATGATCAGAGATGGAATAATGATGTATAACAATATGAACATAAACAATAATTCAATGGTTCCACTCAATAGCATCAACTACAAAGAGTAATCCACACCGAGAAAGTTTCCCCTAAGAACTATGCAAGATTCAACCCAATTGTTACAGCGAGATGATGGTGGTGATGATGGTGGAGATGATGGTGGTGATGATGGTGGTGATGATGATGATGATCCCGATGAAGTCCAGCTTGATGGTGGTGTTGATGGCGAGGATCTCCCCTCTCTGGGAAGGAATTCCCCTGGCAGAATTCTGTCTGCTGGAGAGATCTTTCTCTCTCGGTGTTTTCCGCCCCACACAGGCGGTAGAATCTTTCTGTGGTCGCCCCCCGAGTCTTAGGGTTTCTGGAGGATAATATACGCCAGAGGGGAGAGCCAGGGTGGACCAGGGCGGCCACACCACCTGGTGGCGCGGCCTAGGGTGGCTCGCGCCAGGGGGTGGTGTGGGCCCCCTGTGGCCCATCTCCACTCCTCCTTCTGGCAACCTTCGTCTTCTAGAAAAATAGGAGTTTCCATGTATTTTCCCAGATTTTCTGATCTTCGCGAATTTTGCCTCCAAACAGCACCTTTTCCATCAGAATCCTGACTGCAGCGGTCCAGGCTCCAAAAGTCATCAACCATGCAAAAACAGATGAAATAACATAAGTATCACCTCTCAATACGAAATATATCAATGAATAACAGTAAATTATGATATAGAATAGTGATGCAAAATGGACGTATCAACTCCCCCAAGCTTAGACTTCGCTTGTCCCCAAGTGAAACTGAGCTCAATAAACATGACCTCAGGTTTATGGAGTGAAGAGTCGATAAAAGAATACGGACAAGAAGCATCACATTCATCAATACATAGATCATAATAGAAGACAACTCACCATTATATAACTTAACTTGCAATAGGTAAAGGAAACACAATAAAGATCCATAAAGTAAATCATAGTTGGTAATGACAAACTTAGCTCTTGGTCAAAGAATAATTGATAATTTGCAGGAGTTTCACAAATAACTGGTTTTCAATGATAGCTTTCAAAGTAGTAAACACTAAGATAAGAGCAAATGTGCAAAACAAGGAACATAAGAAACATGATTGAATAAATCATCATATGAATGAATGAAACACAACAACTCAAAATACTTGCTGAGATAGAAGGGAATAGGTTTACTGACTCAACTAAAAAGTAGAAGAAAGGCCCTTCGTAAAGGGAAGCGGGGATTTCAAGTTTCATAAAGATCTTCCAAAAATTATGATACTTATTAGCTTCCAGCTCTCATTGCCCCTATCATAAGCATCTTTAGGTGGTTAAGGTTAAAGTGATCTAATATGAGGATATGCTTGACAAGTTGTAAGTTGAAAATCTCATGTCCCTTGAATACGAGGGCCGCTCCTCATGCTACTCAAGTTTAGTCACCGGTAAGTTCTTTTCATAGTAAACATATGTGTATCATGGAGAACCGCCAACGGGGTACCCCTTGCCCGATGATACGGAAGAATCCCCATATCAAAATGACAAGGCAAGCAGACAACAAGCATCTCAACAATCTTCTTATTTACCATGGGAATATGGTGCTTTTTTCCTTCTTTCCTCTTTTCTCATCTCTTTTTCCTTTTCTATTTTTCTCAATCTTTATCTCTTTTTTATAAGAAGAATGCTTCATAGATGCTCATTATGGTTACGCTGCAGGTTTCCACCATGACAGCATGGATTAGACCGGCGGCCCAGGCGTTTCTCTAACACACATGCATAACTCCATGGACTTACAAGCTCCCCTTTCATTTCACACCGACGACATCCATAGACAAAAGAACATGATATCAACTAGGTACAAAGTACTAGTGCAATGTTGAAAGCGTTCCCCATGATAGCATGGTTCTGCTAATTCACAACTTACAAAGCGTAAGCATATATGCAACATAGATGGGCTCAATGGTTCAAGTTTATTAGATGCAAGAAAGTAAAGTGTGCCATCAAGTTCGTGAGAGCTTTAATAACTAATTTTCACATAACAAGTTTAATTTGGAAGGTACATAAAAACATGAATTTACTTGGAATAGCAATAATGCTAACAGGTAGGTATGGTGGACACAAATGGCATAGGTTTTGGTTTAAGGAATGGATGCACGAGAAGCATTCCCTCTCAGTACAGGTTTTTGGCTAGCAAGGCTGGGTAGCAAGTATAAGAGTTGAAGGAAACACGCAAACATACAAATGATAAAAACAAACATGCAATCTTCCTTGGAAGCACAAAAGATCTTAACTAGAGAATACTAAACTCATGAGAAAATCAAGAAAGAAAGATGATGAAATTATAATTCTTTAAGAGTACTTTTATCTTTTTTCATTCAACTCTCAAAAATAGTGTTGCTACTGACCGAGCTAGGTTTTCCAAAACCAACTAAATTAACTCAATGATCCCAAAGTGATACCAATACTAACAACAAGATCAATCATATAACCATGAATTGAAAATAATATAAGATATGCAAAAGAGTAAATGATAGAACTTCTCATTAATAATCCATAATGGCAAACCACACCAAGGGATACATATCTAACGAGAGAGGGGACACTTCCAGAATGCAAACCATCCTACACGATAACTTCTCTATTCATGATATGACTCTACTAAAAAGGTAAAAAGATAGAAGATAGTGATGTGATACCGCGGCACTCCCCCAAGCTTGGAACAAACCAAGGGTATGCCAAAGCTGATGACGAATTATTCCTTCGGTGGTGGTGGTATCCTCTCAATGAGCTTTTTGATCAATTTCTCCAAGTCCTCAATCTCAAAGGTGAGAGTATGAATCAACTCCGAGTTGTGCTCGATGCGGCTCATGATCATGTCAGGTTGTGAATCCCAACTCTTGCGATTCTTTCCCCACTCTCCTTCCTTGCGGTCTTAGTTTCCTGCATGGTTATGGATAAAGGTATGGAAGGGACTCTTGGTGCTTGGAGAAGGTGTCCGTGGTGCTAAACAATGATGAGGAGGCTTCCCTCCAGTTGACATCTGTGCAGTCCTTCTGATCCTGGCAGGGTTCGCCAACACTCCAATGCTTGCAACGGTAGTGCCGGTGTGAGGATGTTGGCTTTTCTTTGTCTCCTCTTCAGCTTCAATCTTGATCTCCTTCTCCTGCCCGGAGTCTTGGAGATCCTCCTCCATAGGATCCTTTCCCATATCCTTGGCAGACACCATTGTGCTCTAAACTTTCAAGAGTAGTTCCTGACAGAAACAGATCGAAACAAAAACACGATGAGAACACGATATACGATACTCGGGGGATCCAGGGGATTATATATTACGAAGTTTTACAACAAAAGGAAGGTACTAGGAGAAAACGGGTCGGAGACGGAGGCCGAGGTGGCCTCACCACCTGGTGGCGCGGCCAGGGGTGGGCCCACGCCACAGGGTGGTGTGAGCCACCCAGGCTCCATTTCCGTCCCTCTTCCACTTCGTAGCTTTCCTTGTTGGATAAAAACTGCAAAAATATAACTGGACAGATCTATCGCGGAACTTTTCTTACCAGAACTATTACCTATTCGAAAACAGACTCTGCAGGACTCTGAATTTGGTATTTAGTAGATTCTTCCGGAGTCATAACTTGAATAACATCAATATCTTCATCTTCATACACAAATTGCTTGAGTCATGAAACCGTTCTCTTTCTTATGACACCATTTTCTCCACTAACCTGGAAATTTCTTTCACACAAAACTTCACACCGTTCTTGATACATTGCAAATGTATCTATATTTTTTGATGTTCCATGCTTAGTTTTATCCACTTTCTTGTGTTTTGTTCCAACTTTGGAGTACTTTTCTTATGATTTCTTGGACTAACCTATTAACAAGAGCCACAGTGCCAAGTGCCTGTTTTCTGCTTTTTTGGTTCCAGGAAAGTCAGAAAATGAATATTCTCGGAATTGGACGGGACAAAAGCCAAAGTGCCTATTTCACCGGAAGACTCCCAGAGCCAGAATATGAGACGGAGAGGGGCTGGGGTCCAGCCACACCACTTGGCCGCGCGGGCTGGGCCTGGCCGCGCCAGGGGGTGGTCTGGCCACCCCAGACTCCCCCTCGGTCTCCCTCTTCGCCTATAAGTTACCTTCTAACCTAAAAACTGAGGGGGGTTCGACGTTTTTCCCAGAAGGAGTTCCGCTCCGCCGCCACCACCAGATTCCACAAAACAGCACCAGAAACTCCGTTCTGGCACCCTGCCGGGACGGGGAATTGGAGGAGATCATCGCCATCATCATCACCATCGCTTCTCCATCGACCATCCAAGTTTCCCCCATCTATGAGTGAGTAATTACCCGCTGTAGGCTATGGGGATGGTAGGTACTGGATGAGATTGTTCATGTAATGGCATCACAATGTTAGGGCATGGTGCCTAGTATCTTTTATTAGTGCTTTATGACTTTGTTGCGACTTGTTGTGCTTAATGCTTGTCACTAGGGCCCGAGTGCCATGATTTCAGATCTGAACATGTTATTGATTCATTATGATAGTATTGTTTATGGTCTTATCTGCAAGTTGTATACACATGTTGTTGTCCAGAACCAATGGCCCCGAAGTGATAGAAATCGGGATAACCGGAGGGAATGGCTTTGATGTGAGGATCACATGTGTTCACGGAGTGTTAATGCTTTGCTTTGGTGCTCTATTAAAAGGAGCACTTTAATTGCCAGTAGTTCCCTTGAGGCCCCGCTGCAAACGGGCTGGCAGGACAAAAGATGTTGTGCAAGTTCTCATTGCGAGCACGTATGACTATATATGGAACACATGCCTAGGATTATCTAGTACTTGGATGCTTTATCTTATTTATCTGCAATTTCCCTATGTTCTGATTGCTATGTGAATTGTCTTGTCCATGCAACGCCCGTCCATCCATCCATTTCCCTATAAGCTGCCTTTTGACCTAAAAACTGAGGGGGGTTCGACGTTTTTCCAGAAGGAGTTCCACTCCGCCGCCACCACCAGATTCCACGAAATAGCACCAGAAACTCCATTCTGGCACCCTGCCGGGACGGGGAATTGGAGGAGATCATCGCCATCATCATCACCATCGCTTCTCCATCGACCATCCATGTTTCCCCCATCTATGAGTGAGTAATCCCCCATTGTAGGCTATGGGGATGGTAGGTACTGGATGAGATTGTTCATGTAATGGCATCACATTGTTAGGGCATGGTGCCTAGTATCTTTTATTAGTGCTTTCTGACTTTGTTGTGACTTGTTGTGCTTAATGCTTGTCACTAGGGCCCGAGTGCAATGATTTCAGATCTGAACATGTTATTGATTCATTATGATAATATTGTTTATGGTCTTATCTGCAAGTTGTATACACACGTTGTTGTCCGGAACCAATGGCCCCGAAGTGACAGATATTGGGATAACCAGAGGGAATGGCTTTGATGTGAGGATCACATGTGTTCACGGAGTGTTAATGCTTTGCTCCGGTGCTCTATTAAAAGGAGCACCTTAATTGCCAGTAGTTCCCTTGAGGCCCCACTGCAAACGGGCTGGCAGGACAAAAGATGTTGTGCAAGTTCTCATTGCGAGCACGTATGACTTTATATGGAACACATGCCTAGGATTATCTAGTACTTGGATGCTTTATCTTATTTATCTGCAATTGCTATGTGAATTGTCTTGTCCATGCAACGCCCGTCCATCCATCCCTATGCCTACCACACTCGAATCCCACTGTTACTGCTATTGTTACTGCTGCTACTTTACTATTCCTACTACAAAACTGTTGCTACTGATAAACTGCTGTGAGCAAGATTGTTTCCAGGTGCAGCTGAATTGACAACTCAGTTTTTAAGGCTTATAAATATTCTTTGGCTCCCCTTGTGTCGAATCAATAAATTCGGTTTCACTTCCCTCAAAAATACTGCGATACACCCCCTATACTTGTGGGTCATCAAGACTATTTTCTGGCGCCGTTGCCGGGGAGCATAGCTTTATTTATCAAGTCCACTTGGAATCAGTATTGTTCAAGCTTAGTTTATTTCTACCTTGTTTGCTTATTTCTTTATCAAAAATACAAAAAATTATTTCCTACTCTAGTTATTATTTTCGTTGGTCTGTTATTGCGTTGCTTTATCATGCTTGATGTCAATGGTTGGTTTCTTTGAAACTGAATCTTATTGGCAAGGTGGGTTCACGGAAGATCAAAAATATTATTATAAGGAACACCGCTTGTCACACAAAGAGAAACACTTATGGGAACAAATTGATAAATTGTATACCATTGCTAGAAACGTGTGCTCTACTTATAATGTTACTTATTGCTTTGATAAATCTTGTTGTTGTAGGAGGTACACAAACCTCCCTTTTCAATGTGAGTATAATGATAATGTTACCATATCTTCTTATGTTAAAGGAAATTATGACTTTTATGATGTGGAGCAAATTGAAGAATTTATTGCTTGGAAGGGTGCATTTGAACTTGCTAGTTTGCTTGAAAATATTGATGATTCACCTTATAAATATGAGGTTTATGATATACTTAGATTTTGCTTTGATAATTACAAGGAAGAAAATGGCTATATTCTTGAATATATTAATAAATGCTTTCCACAAATGGAAGAGACCAATGCCTTGCAGGATCCTATGGAAGAAGAAATTGATGAACCTGAAATCTCATTAGATGAAAAAGAGGAGGAGAGTGATGAACAAAAGGAGGAAGAATGGATTAGCTACCCATGCCTACCTTCTAATGAGAGTATCTCTTTATCCCTTACATTATTTGATTGTCCCCCATGCTTACTAAAGGAGGATGAATGTTATGTTCCCGAGGATTCTATTGAAAATGTTTATAATAAAGCTCTAATGCTTGTAGATCATGAAAAGGATGCTTTATGTGATAATTATATTGTTGAGTTTATTTATGAGGCTACTGAAAATTATTATGAGAAAGAAAAATATGGTTGTAGAAGTTTTCATGGTATTGAAACACCTCTCTATGTGCTGAAAGTTTTGAAGTTACTCTTGTTTTATCTTCCTATGCCTATCACTTTGTTCCTTTTGAATTTATTTGCATACACGATTCCTATGCATAGGAAGTGGGTTAGACTTAAATGTATTTTGAATTTGCTTCTTGATGCTCTCTTTTACTTCAACTCATATTTCTTATGTCAGCATCCTCTCAAACTATCACGCCTGAAGATGATAATATGTCTATTATTCTTGGGAGACCTTCTCTTATATACTGCAGGGGCTGTTATTAATTGTAATCAAAGAAAGGTGACTTGAATGTTAATGACAAGGAACATACTGTCTATTTCCCCAAGAAGATTGAAAGGACTTATGGTTTGAATTCAATTGAACATGTTGAGGGCATTCAAGTTGGAGAAATATATTGTCCCATACCAAGAGAAAACTTTGAAACTATTATGATTGGGACCATTGCTATCAAGGTTGAGGTAACATAATCATTAGTAGAATACAAAGTTTTGCATCATATGAAATTGTTATGATAACAAGACCTGATCAACCTTGTTAACAAAAGGATTTCATTGAACAAAACAATGTTTTCACCATGATTATCTCCGCTTACTTCTATTCTATCCATTTTAGTTTTTGCTTATGCCTAACATAAAGGCGTTAAACAAAAATACTTATTGGGAGATAACCCAAAAGTTTTAGATGAGTCTTGGAAGTTATTACTTTAGTAATAACCGCTCTTTATCCTTTTTATTTGCTTTTTGTGCCAAGAGTAACCTCTAATGAGAGAGAAGTAATGATTGGGAAAGTTGCTGTCCTGAAACAGATTTCGGTGCTTCACCGTAAAAATTCGTGTAAAATCTCCGTACGTCCTTTTGATGCGTGAATTTTTGTGCTTCTGACCCAGGTTGTTATCTAACTTTCGTTATTTCAACACTTTTTGATTTAGGCAACAGAAGGTCTTCGAAAAAATTCGTCTTTACCTGCTGGTATGTTTTGACAGATTTCTGCCATTTTCTGCATTTGCTTCTTGTTGGTTCCTTTTTTAGTTCTTTTGAGGAATTGAGCTTTTTGAGGGAAGTGCTACAGTAGCTAGTGTTTTAATGGAAGTTTATTTGGTGTTAGAACTGAACCTTAAGACTTATTTATCCTAAGTGCACTAATGTTGCTAATAAAGATTGTGTGAAGTTTTGTATGAAGGAAAAATTTCAGGTGTATGGAAGAAATGAGTAATGAGATGAAGGATAGACTAACGCTCAAGCTTGGGGATGCCATTCATGTCACCCCAAGAAATGTCAAAGAAGTACAAGCGTCAAAGCTTGCGGATGCCCAAGGCATCCCCCCTCTTTATCAATAAAAATCTCAGGTTTCTTCCAAACGCTTCATTTTTATTGTTTCATGCATAGTTGTGTTGTTCTTGGAGCGTCTTCTTTTTGTTTTCCTTTTTTGTTTGCTTAGTTTGCTGAATAAATTGGTTGGACCCCCTCTTTCATACATTGGTGTTCAAATAGTTTGGTTTGGTTTGGAAAAGAGTAGGAAAGCTCATGCTTCAGTGGTAAAGAGAGCTTGTTTTTGACTGTGGCCTATGCTTGGTCATGCCATGCTTGATATTTTTTTGGCTTTATGCTTAGTATTCTTTTCTGTAGCATGACTTGTTATAAACAATTGAGATTGCTTAATATGCCTTGGATGAATCATGCGTTGTTTTAGCATATTAAGGCATAGTATAGTTGTATTCTCCTTTGATGCTTTATTTGGGTTGACTTGGCACATGCTCACACCATGTTATGACTATCCCAAGTCACCATAAGCCTTTATGATCCTTTAGTTTTTAACTTGTAGTATCACTTTATGCTTTGATCAATGATGTTTTGTCGCTCTGTATGATTATGGCCATTATTGCTCTCTTGTTTGTCGCTCCCTTACTATTGTTAGCCTTCAATTACACTGAGTATGTTTTACTCAAGTTTCCAACTCCCTAAAACCAAATATTGCCAAAGTGTCCACCATACCTACCTATTAGCATCATTTGCTACTTCCGTAAATATTCAATATCCTTGTTTTCTTCCGAATAAAATATTTGCTTATTATGAGAAAGTTAGTTAGTAAAGCTCTCACGAACTTGATGGCACACTTTATTTTCTTGCATTTAATAAACCTGAACCATTGCGTCCTTCTTTGTTGCGTTTATGCTTGCGGTTTATAAGTTGAAGTTAGCAGAACCATGTATCATGGGGAACGCTTTCAACATTTCATTGGTACTTAGTACCTCGTTGATATCGTGTTATTTTGCTTATGGATCCCGGCGGTGTGAAATAAAAGTGGAACTTGTAAGATCATCGAGTTTGTATGTATGTTAGAGAAACGCCTGGGCCGCTAGCCTAAGCCATGCCTAATCATGGTGGAAACTTGCAGCATAACCATAATGAGCATTCTATGAAGCATCCTCAATAAAAATCTATGCACATAGTAAATAAAAAGATCGCTGAGATGCTCATTGTCTGCTTGCCTTGTCATTTTGATTATGGGATAGCTCCTGTATCATGAGCAAGGGGTACCCCGTTGGCAGTTCTCTATGATACGTATATACTTACAATGAGAAGAGCTTACTCGTGACTGAAGTTGAGTAGCATGAGGATCGGTCTTCGTAAGTAAGGGGCATGAGACCTCGATTTATAACTTGTCAAGCATATCCTCTTAGTTGTGTCACTTTAACCTTGACCATTTAAAGATGCTTATGATAGGGGCAATGAGAGCTCAAAGCTAATGAGTACCATACTCTCGGCATTTGGAAGCCTTTCAAACTTTTCAAAACCTGTTCATTTCCTTGTTGAGTCTCCACACATTCTGTGAGCACTTTCTTGAGAGCATAGTGGCCATTCTTAGTTCTATGTGCATTGTCCCAAGACTTGTTGATTGATGCATACCTTGATATTGCTTGTTTTAAACTATTTGTATCTAGTCACTCTTGTAAACTTTGAAGGTGACCTATGCATTTATGTTTGCTACTCTATGAGGGACAAGCTGAATGCCACTATGCTATGTTTTCTTTATGTGAAACAAACAAACGTCTTGCAAAAGCATTGTTATTCATGAATCTTTTGTTTGTGCCTTTTCATGGTGCAACATAGTTGCTATGTCTTATTGCTGGAACTTTGTCTTTCATGTTATGATTGAAGTACTATGATCCCAGCTTTGAATGTTTTACAAATACTTTGATCAAGTTTATGATGGTGCATGTCACCTCAAAAATTATTCTTTCTTTTTATCACTTACCTACTCCAGGACGGGAGGAGTTAAGCTTGGGGATGTTGATACATTGCAAATGTATCTATAATTTTTGATGCTCCATGCTCTGTTTCATCCACTTTCTTGTGTTTTGTCCACACTTTGGAGTACTTTTCATATGATTTCTTGGACTAACGTATTAACAAGAGCCATAGTGCCAGCTGCCTGTTTTCTGTTTTTTTTTGGTTTAGGAAAGTCAGAAAAGAATATTCTCAGAATTGGATGGGACAAAAGCCAAAGATCCTATTCCACCAGAAGACTCCTGGAGCTAGAATATGAGACGGAGTGGGGCTGGGGCCTAGCCACACGACCTGGTCGCGCGGGCTGGGCCTGGCCGCGCCAGGGGGTGGTCTGGCCGCCCCAGACTCCCCCTGGGTCTCCCTCTTCGTCTATAAGCTGCCTTTTGACCTAAAAACTGAGGGGGGTTCGACGTTTTTCCAGAAGGAGTTCCGCTCCGCCGCCACCACCAGATTCCACGAAACAGCACCAGAAACTCAGTTCTGGCACCCTGCCGGGACAGGGAATTGGAGGAGATCATCGCCATCATCATCACCATCGCTTCTCCATCGACCATCCATGTTTCCCCCATCTATGAGTGAGTAATCCCCCATTGTAGGCTATGGGGATGGTAGGGATTGGATGAGATTGTTCATGTAATGGCATCAGATTGTTAGGGCATGGTGCCTAGTATCTTTTATTAGTACTTTATGACTTTGTTTCGACTTGTTGTGCTTAATGCTTGTCACTAGGGCCCGAGTGCCATGATTTCAGATCTGAACATGTTATTGATTCATTATGATAGTATTATTTATGGTCTTATCTGCAAGTTCTATACACACGTTGTTGTCCGGAACCAATGGCCCTGAAGTAACAGAAATCGGGATAACTGGAGGGAATGGCTTTGATGTGAGGATCACATGTGTTCATGGAGTGTTAATGCTTTGCTCCGGTGCTCTATTAAAAGGAGCACCTTAATTGCCAGTAGTTCCCTTGAGGCCCCGCTGCAAACAGGCTGGTAGGACAAAAGATGTTGTGCAAGTTCTCATTGCGAGCACGTATGACTATATATGGAACACATGCCTAGGATTATCTAGTACTTGGATGCTTTATCTTATTTATCTACAATTGCCCTATGTTCTGATTGCTATGTGAATTGTCTTGTCCATGCAACGCCCGTCCATCCATCCCTATGCATACCACACTCGAATCCCACTGTTACTGCTATTGTTACTGCTGCTACTTTACTATTCCTACTACAAAACTGTTGCTACTGATAAACTGCTGTGAGCAAGATTGTTTCCAGGTGCAGCTGATTTGACAACTCAGTTGTTAAGGCTTATAAATATTCTTTGGCTCCCCTTGTGTCGAATCAATAAATTGGGTTTCACTTCCCTCGAAAATACTGCGATACACCCCCTATACTTGTGGGTCATCAAGACTATTTTCCGGCGCCGTTGCCGGGGAGCATAGCTTTATTTATCAAGTCCACTTGGAATCACTATTGTTCAAGCTTAGTTTATTTCTGCCTTGTTTGCTTATTTCTTTATCAAAAATACAAAAAATTAGTTCCTACTCTAGTTGTTATTTTCGTTGGTCTGTTATTGCCTTGCTTTATCATGCTTGATGTCAATGGTTGGTTTCTTTGAAACTGAATCTTATTGGAAAGGTGGGTTCACGGAAGATCAAAAATATTATTATAAGGAACACCACTTGTCACAAAAAGGAAAACACTTATGGGAACAAATTGATAAATTGTATACCATTGCTAGAAACGTGTGCTCTACTTATAATGTTACTTATTGCTTTGATAAATCTTGTTGCTGTAGGAGGTACAAAAACCTCCCTTTTCAATGTGAGTATAATGATAATGTTACCATATCTTCTTATGTTAAAGGAAATTATGACTTTTATGATGTGGAGCAAATTGAAGAATTTATTGCTTGGAAGGGTGCATTTGAACTTGCTAGTTTGCTTGAAAATATTGATGATTCACCTTATAAATATGAGGTTTATGATATACTTAGATTTTGCTTTGATAATTACAAGGAAGAAAATGGCTATATTCTTGAATATATTAATAAATGCTTTCCACAAATGGAAGAGACCAATGCCTTGCAGGATCCTATGGAAGAAGAAATTGATGAACCTGAAATCTCATTAGATGAAAAAGAGGAGGAGAGTGATGAACAAAAGGAGGAAGAATGGATTAGCTACCCATGCCTACCTTCTAATGAGAGTAACTCTTTATCCCTTACATTATTTGATTGTCCCCCATGCTTACTAAAGGAGGATGAATGTTATGTTCCCGAGGATTCTATTGAAAATGTTTATAATAAAGCTCTAATGCTTGTAGATCATGAAAAGGATGCTTTATATGATAATTATATTGTTGAGTTTATTTATGAGGCTACTGAAAATTATTATGAGAGAGGAAAATATGGTTGTAGAAGTTTTCATGGTATTGAAACACCTCTCTATGTGCTGAAAGTTTTGAAGTTACTCCTGTTTTATCTTCCTATGCCTGTCACTTTGTTCCTTGTGAATTTATTTGCATACACGATTCCTATGCATAGGAAGTGGGTTAGACTTAAATGTATTTTGAATTTGCTTCTTGATGCTCTCTTTTACTTCAACTCATATTTCTTATGTCAGCATCCTCTCAAACTATCACGCCTGAAGATGATAATATGTCTATTATTCTTGGGAGACCTTCTCTTATATACTGCAGGGGCTGTTATTAATTGTAATCAAGGAAAGGTGACTTTGAATGTTAATGACAAGGAACATACTGTCTATTTCCCCAAGAAGATTGAAAGGACTTATGGTTTGAATTCAATTGAACATGTTGAGGGAATTCAAGTTGGAGAAATATATTGTCCCATACCAAGAGAAAACTTTGAAACTATTATGATTGGGACCATTGCTATCAAGGTTGAGGTAACATAATCATTAGTAGAATACAAAGTTTTGCGTCATATGAAATTGTTATGGTAACAAGACCTGATCAACCTTGTTAACAAAAGGATTTCATTGAACAAAACAATGTTTTCACCATGATTATCTCCGCTTACTTCTATTCTATCCATTTTAGTTTTTGCTTATGCCTAACATAAAGGCGTTAAACAAAAATACTTATTGGGAGATAACCCAAAAGTTTTAGATGAGTCTTGGAAGTTATTACTTTAGTAATAACCGCTCTTTATCCTTTTTATTTGCTTTTTGTGCCAAGAGTAACCTCTAATGAGAGAGAAGTAATGATTGGGAAAGTTGCTGTCCTGAAACAGATTTCGGTGCTTCACCGTAAAAATTCGTGTAAAATCTCCGTACGTCCTTTTGATGCGTGAATTTTTGTGCTTCTGACCCAGGTTGTTATCTAACTTTCCTTATTTCAACACTTTTTGATTTGACCAACAGAAGGTCTTCAAATAAATTCGTCTTTACCTGCTGGTCTGTTTTGACAGATTTCTGCCATTTTCTGCATTTGCTTCTTGTTGGTTCCTTTTTTAGTTCTTTTGGGGAATTGAGCTTTTTGAGGGAAGCGCTACAGTAGCTAGTGTTTTAATGGAAGTTTATTTGGTGTTAGAACTGAACCTTAAGACTTATTTATGCTGAGTGCACTAATGTTGCTAATAAAGATTGTGTGAAGTTTTGTATGAAGGAAAAATTTCAGGTGTATGGAAGGAATGAGTAATGAGATGAAGGATGGACTAAAGCTCAAGCTTGGGGATGCCACACGTGTCCCCCCAAAAAATATCCAAGAAGTACAAGCGTCAAAGCTTGGGGATGCCCAAGGCATCCCACCTCTTTATCAATAAAAATCCCAGGTTTCTTCCAAACGCTTCATTTTTATTGTTTCATGCATAGTTGTGTTGTTCTTGGAGCGTCTTCTTTTTCATTTTCGTTTTTTGTTTGCTTAGTTTGCTGAATAAATTGGTTGTATCCCCTCTTTCATACATTGGTGTTCAAATAGTTTGGTTTGGTTTGGAAAAGAGTAGGAAAGCTCATGCTTAAGTGGTAAAGAGAGCTTGTTTTTGACTGTGGCCTATGCTTGGTCATGCCATGCTTGACAAAGTTTTGGCTTTATGCTTAGTATTCTTTGTTGTAGCATGAATTGTTATAAACAATTGAGATTGCTTAATGTGCCTTGGATGAATCATGCGTTGTTTTAGCATATTAAGGCATAGTATAGTGGTATTCTCCTTTGATGCTTTATTTGGGTCGACTTGGTACATGCTCACACCATGTTATGACTATCCCAAGTCACCATAAGCGTTTATGATCCTTTAGTTTTCAACTTGCAGTATCACTTTATGCTTTGATCAATGATGTTTTGTCGCTCTGTATGATTATGGCCATTATTGCTCTCTTGTTTGTCGCTCCCTTACTATTGTTAGCCTTCACTTACACTGAGTATGTTTTACTCAAGTTTCCACCTCCCTAAAACCAAATATTGCCAAAGTGTCCACCATACCTACCTATTAGCATCATTTGCTACTTCCGTACATACTCAATATCCTTGTTTTCTTCCGAATAAAATGTTTGCTTGTTATGAGAAAGTTAGTTAGTAAAGCTCTCACGAACTTGATGGCACACTTTATTTTCTTGCATTTAATAAACATGAACCATTGCGTCCTTCTTTGTTGCGTTTATGCTTGCGCTTTATAAGTTGAAGTTAGCAGAACCATGTATCATGGGGAACGCTTTCAACATTTCATTGGTACTTAGTACCTCGTTGATATCGTGTTATTTTGCTTATGGATCCCGGCGGTGTGAAATAAAAGTGGAACTTGTAAGATCATCGAGTTTGTATGTATGTTAGAGAAACGCCTGGGCCGCTAGCCTAAGCCATGCCTAATCATGGTGGAAACTTGCAGCATAACCATAATGAGCATTCTATGAAGCATCCTCAATAAAAATCTATGCACATAGTAAATAAAAAGATCGCTGAGATGCTCATTGTCTGCTTGCCTTGTCATTTTGATTATGGGATAGCTCCTGTATCATGAGCAAGGGGTACCCCGTTGGCAGTTCTCTATGATACGTATATACTTACAATGAGAAGAGCTTACTCGTGACTGAAGTTGAGTAGCATGAGGATCGGTCTTCGTAAGTAAGGGGCATGAGACCTCGATTTATAACTTGTCAAGCATATCCTCTTAGTTGTGTCACTTTAACCTTGACCATTTAAAGATGCTTATGATAGGGGCAATGAGAGCTCAAAGCTAATGAGTACCATACTCTCGGCATTTGGAAGCCTTTCAAACTTTTCAAAACCTGTTCATTTCCTTGTTGAGTCTCCACACATTCTGTGAGCACTTTCTTGAGAGCATAGTGGCCATTCTTAGTTCTATGTGCATTGTCCCAAGACTTGTTGATTGATGCATACCTTGATATTGCTTGTTTTAAACTATTTGTATCTAGTCACTCTTGTAAACTTTGAAGGTGACCTATGCATTTATGTTTGCTACTCTATGAGGGACAAGCTGAATGCCACTATGCTATGTTTTCTTTATGTGAAACAAACAAACGTCTTGCAAAAGCATTGTTATTCATGAATCTTTTGTTTGTGCCTTTTCATGGTGCAACATAGTTGCTATGTCTTATTGCTGGAACTCTGTCTTTCATGTTATGATTGAAGTACTATGATCCCAGGTTTGAATGTTTTACAAATACTTTGATCAAGTTTATGATGGTGCATGTCACCTCAAAAATTATTCTTTCTTTTTATCACTTACCTACTCGAGGACGAGCAGGAGTTAAGCTTGGGGATGTTGATACATTGCAAATGTATCTATAATTTTTGATGCTCCATGCTTGGTTTTATCCACTTTCTTGTGTTTTGTCCACACTTTGGAGTACTTTTCATATGATTTCTTGGACTAACGTATTAACAAGAGCCATAGTGCCAGCTGCCTGTTTTCTGTTGTTTTTGGTTCTAGGAAAGTCAGAAAATGAATATTCTCGGAATTGGATGGGACAAAAGCCAAAGATC